>PVKC010003624.1:0-12225 GCA_004027635.1 Crocidura indochinensis | reverse complement strand
AATACTCCCCAAATCATTGTACAGATTTAATGCAATCCCCCTAAAGATACTTATGACATTTTTCAAAGAAGTCGATCAAAAATTTGAAATTCATTTGAAACACCCACGAATAGCTAAAGCAATCCTTGGAAAAAGGAATATGGGAGGCATTTCTTTCCCCAGTTTTAAACTGTATTAGAAAGCAATAGTTATCAAAACAGCATGGTGTTATAATAAATATAGGTCCTCAGATCAGTGGAATAGACGTGAGGTGAGTATTCAGAAAATATTCCCCAGACATATAATGAACTAATCTTTGATAAAGGGGCAAGAAATCCAAAATAAAGCAAGGAAAGCCTCTTCAACAAGTGGTGTTGACACAACTGGCTAGTCACTTGCAAAAAATTGAACTCAGACCTCCATTTAACACCATGCACAAAGATCAAATCCAAATGGATTAAAGACATTAATATCAGGTCTTAAACCATAAGGTATTTCGAACAACACATAGGTAAAACACGATATGACATGGAGACTTAAAGGCATCTTCAAGGAGGAAACAGCACTCTCCAATTAAGTGGAAACAGAGAGAAACAGATGGGAATATATTAAGCTGAGAAGCTTCTGCACCTCAAAGGAAATAGTGTCTAAGATATGAAAGCCAACTACAGAATGGGTGAAACTATTCACCCAATACCCATCAGACAATGGGCTAATATATAAGACATACAAGGTACTGACAGAACTTAATAAGAAAAAAAAATCTAACCCCATCAAAAAATGGGGAGAAGAAATGAACAGATACTTCCTCAAAGAAGAAATACAAATGGACAAAAGACACCTGAAAAAATGCTCCACATCACTAATCCTTAGGGAGATGCAAATCAAAGCTACAATAAGGTACCATCTCATACCACAGAGACTGGCACACATCACAAAGAACAAGAACAATCAGTGCTGGCAGGGATGTGGAGAGAAAGGAACTCTTATTCACAGCTGGTGGGAATGCCATCTAGTCCAGCCTTATAGTAAACAATATGGAGATTCCTCAAAAAACTAGAAATTTAACTTCCATATGATCCAGCTACTCCACTCCTAGGAATATACCCTAGGAACACAAAAATACAATTAAAAATTTTCTCTCCTCACACTTATATTCATTGCAGCGCTATTTACTATAGTCAGACTCTGGAAACAACCGAGATGCCCTTCAACAGATGGAATAGCTACAGAAACTGTGGTACATATACAGAATTAAATATTATGCAACCATCAGGAGAGATGAAGTCATGAAATTTTCTTATACGTGGATGTACATGAAATTTATTATAAGTGAAATAAGTCAGAGGGAGAAAGATAGACACAGAATAGTCTCATTCATCTATTGGTTTTAAGAAAAATGAAAGACATTATTGTAATAAGGCCCAGAGACCATAGAGTTATATGTTGGAAGAGCTGGAAGGACCAGCGTACAATTTGAAGCTCACCACAAAGAGTGGTAAGCTCTGTTAGGTAATTAACTATACTAACAACTAGCATGACAATGCTAAAGAATGAAAAAAGTAGAATGCCTGTCATGAATACAGGATGGGGTGGTGAAGGAGGGGAGCATTGGTAGTGAGAATGTTGCATGTTGAAGGGGTTATTCTGTTTATAACTGAAACCCAACTACAAACATGCTTGTAATCATGGTGCTTAAATAAATATTTATATTTAAAATAATAAATAAATAAAATAGCAATACTCCTCAAGGCATTGTACAGATTTAATGTAATGTCTCTGAGGATACCCATGCCATTCTTCAAAGAAGCAGATCAAACACTCCTGAAATTCATCTGGAACAATAAACACTCAAGAATAGCTAGAGCAAGCCTTCGGAAAGGAATATTGAAGGCATCACTTTTCCCAACTTTAAATTGCATTACAAATCTATAGTCATTAAAACAGATGTTGGAATAAAGGCAGAGCTTCAGATCAGTGGCATAGACCAGAGTATTCATAGAATGCTCCCCAGATACACAATCAATTAGTTTTTGATAAAGGGACAAGAAATGAAAAATGTAGCAAGGAAAGCCTCTTCAACAAGTGGTGTTGGTTCAACTGTTTAGCCACTTGCAAAAGCATGAACTCATTCGTTCTGAAAAACAAAATGGAGATTCCTCAAAAAACTGGAAATTGAGCTCCCATTTGACCCAGCTATACCAGTCCTAGGGATATGCCCTAGGAACACAATAATTCAATACAAAAATCCCTTGCTCACACCTATATTCATCGCAGCACTTTTTTTGCAATAGTCAGACTCTGGAAGCAACCAAGATACCCTTCAACAGATGAATGGCTAAAGAAACTTTGGTACATTTACACAGTGGAATATTATGCAGCTGTCATGAGAGATGAAGTCATGAAATTTTCCTATACATGGATGTACATGGAGTCTATTATGCTGAGTGAAATTAGTCAGAGGGAGAGAGATAGACACAGTATAGTCTCACTCATCTATGGGTTCTAAATAACTTCACTGAGAACTATTATAACAATATCAGTGAGTGAGAGTTGTAAAAAGCCTGTCTCAAATACAGGTTGGGGGTGGGAGGGAAGATATGGGGGCATTGGTTATAAGAAGTTTGCACGGTGAAGGGGGTGTTTTGTTTTTTTTTTGTTTGTTTGTTTTGGTTTTTGGTTTTTGGGTTACACCCAGCAGCACTCGGGGGTTTCTCCTGGCTTTGTTCTCTGTGCCTGGTGACCAGAGTTTTCTTATCTGTGAAGTGAGACACTAATGAGTCTTAGCATGGAGGACATGTTGTTCTGAATATCTAGCTAAAGCTTAAATAAATTAGAATTAACAGTGTAGTCATTACTAATAGATTGCCAAAGTACTGATTTAGAGATGAACACTACCTAATCAAACCAAGCACTTTCTTTTTTTTAAGATTATGTAACTACTGTTATTCTGTGGCTTTATTGCTTTAGATGTTATGGGACCTTTGTTGTTGCTGTTTTTCTATTATTGTTGAGGTGGTACTTACAGGAGCTAACAATAGTTTCAGGGGTTGAACTTGGGTCACATGTGCAAGGCATATGTCCTTCCTCCCAACCCCTTCCCTGGCCCCCCCCCCAAGGTACTTTGTTTTAAACCCCAAAATGACTTTGGTATCCAGTTGTACCCGAAGAGAAAACATATGAACTAGAGGGGAGAAATCATATTCTTGTCACTATCTAAAGAAAAAGCTACCATTTTCATATCTCAAATATTTTTGACTCAGTGTTTATAGTTTCTATTTGGATATCTTATTCAGGTTTTGTATATTTCTATCCATCTATTCTTTTATACAGATATAAATACATACTTCCTTTAATTCTTTTTTTTTTTTTTGGTTTTTTTCTTGGGTCACACCCGGCAGTGCTCAGGGGTTACTCCTGGCTCCATGCTCAGGAATTGCTCCTGGCAGGCACGGAGGACCATATGGGGCACCGGGATCCGAACCAATGACCTTTTGCATGACCTCCATGCTATCTCCCGGGCCCCAACGTCCTTTAATTCTTTCATTTACTTGGCCATCACTTCATTCTTCCACCCATCCATTCATCCACCATTCCATGTTTCTGTTCATTCTTCATCAATGCAATCAATGCATCTTTCTGCCACATCTACATGCACCCACCCTTCCTGTTGACCAGGGGTCAGTCTTTCCTTCCCTCCTATCACGCCATAATCTCTGTTGCTTCCCACCCATCATGCATCAGTCTCTCTCCTGAGTTCTGAAATGTCACAAACAAAACCCAGTTCCAACCTTTCCTGTACTCCTATCCATCCTCCTTCTACTCTTTCTCATAAGCCCAGGTTTCTGCCTCCCCCTTAGGAAATGAATAAATATCACATCTGTACCTCAGAGGCTAGTCACCCTTCAGAGACACAGCAGCCAAAATTTTTATTTCTCATTCTCTACACTTCATATAGAAGCAGTGGGTTTATACTGTCTCTCTCAGCTGCCTTCACTTGCCTTTGCTTTTTCTCCCTCTTCCCTTGATGCAGTTCAGAACACACCAGGATCTTGAGCACATGAGAAACCCAGAAAAAAAGTTGTGTGTTTGGATTCTAAACTGTAAGTCATGACTGTATTTTAAACCATTTTAGCCCCTTAAATAGGTGTTCATTGAATGTATTAATAATAATACAAGAGGTTCAATGAATATTTAGGAGCACTTCTGACAAATGGATAATTAGCACCTATTAAAAACAACTAACAGTGCCATCCTTTGCAGTTTCATCTTTGCTTTTGTCCCCAGGAGTGTGCTTAGAGATTGTTTAGCAGCCCAAGTGCTGTGTCCATGTGGTTGGGTATGCTGGATTGCTGGAGGACTTGTCCCCTCTGTATTTATACCTCAGAGTGTCTAATTTCTGACATTGGTCTACTCACCCAAGCTTCATGACACAAGAACTCAAACCAGTGAGACATGTCCTAGCTAAGCAAGGTATGGTCGGTTCCAGAATGCAGGCCGAGCAGTACCGTTCAGTGTAGACAGGATGAAGAAAGGAAGACATCCTCTGGCCTATTCTCAAAGACTCAAAGGCAGGTGCCTCTGCTTTTCAAACCCACAGATGGTGTTGGTGTGGCAAAGAAGACTTAAAGTCTTCCTTGAAAAGATTGTAAAAATAGATATGGGCCACTTTTTTAATTTAAACTTCTGACCACAGACTCTTTTGAGAAAGTAAATGATTCTATAAGATGCTGGTTTTGTTTGTTTGTTTATAAATTTTTATTGTGACCAAAGTGAATTACAAATCTTTTACAGTAATATTTAAGGTACATAGTGACAATGAATAAGGGGCATTCCCACCACAGTATTGGGGAAGAAATGGAATTCCCTTGGCCTAAGAGATTCAGGGTTTCTCCACCCTTGAAGCATACCGTCATGGGAACAACTACTGGCTCCATATATTCTCTTACCACATTCCAAGGGGTTTTTTTTGTGGTGCCAGGAAAGTTTCCTCTCAGTTGTGAATGATAAAATCAGGCCATTGTAGCTAGAGAACTTGGTATTTGCGCAGGTCATAGGGCAAGGTCAAGGGTAGAGTCTTTAAGGTTCTAGAAGTTCTGTTCCATCATTGTTGTTGTGTTCAGTCTTCTGTAATAAGTGTTCTTTGTTTTTGCTCAGGTCCTAAGCCGAAGCCTATTATGGTTCCAAAAGATCTGCTCAGTCTCTGTTGTCAAAGTTGAGCCTTTAATTAGAGATCTTGATTTTTGCACGAGTCCTAAGCTACAGCCTAGGGTAGGATTTTTCTTATTGGTCCCAAGGTAAGTTCTGCCCAGTCATGGTTGTCAAAGTCAGTTTTCTGTAGTTAGTGTTCTTGTTTTTTTGCACAGATCAAAGGACAATATATCTTCTGATTTCCTATATATTTCCTATATCTTCTGATGTGATAGGACAACCTGGTCTTAGATCAAGTTATCATTTCCTCATTGTCGGGATGTCATATCAGAACTGGCGAAAGTTGGTGCCAGAGTGGTGTTAGAAATTTCCCAGAGGAGTTTGGTTCCTTGTGTTATTGCAGGGAGCTATATTAGTTCTACATCTGGGACCTGGGGTTTGGGGTTGGACTAACACTACCCAATCTCATGGAGACTGAATTGTATCCACATGACACATATTCAGGGTGGGAGGCGTCCCTGTGCTATAAAAAGTGTCAGTTCTTATCCCTAGAATATAAGATCTTGTTTCTTTGTCTATGGTTTCCCCTTTTTTACTGTGCCTATTCAAAAAGGTATGGTGTCATATTGTATTGCTGGTGTTTTTCTGGGTAAGGATGACAGGCTACACAGTCTCTGTGCTCTGTTTGACCTGGGCTTTTATCCCAGGCAAGACTTTTTCTTGGTTTTTGCACCAAGCAGCACCAAAACTGGTGAGGATAAAGAAAATATGTATGTATATATATCACCAGTTTTGGTGCTGCTTATATATATATTTTCTATATATATAAAATAGAACAAATGATTAAAACTGAGGTGGTTTTTTTTTTTAAGGTAATTGAGAGGCCGGTGAGGTGGCACTACAGGTAAGATGTCTGTCTTGCAAGTACTAGCCATGGAAGGACCATGGTTCGATCCCCCGGCATCCCATATGGTCCCCCAAGCCAGGGGCAATTTCTGAGCGCTTAGTCAGGAGTAACCCTTGAGCATCAAATGGGTGTGACCCCAAAAAACAAAAAGCAAAAAGAAAGGTAATTTAAGAAAACAAGTGATATAGGAGGCTACCTTTATATTTAGGAATAAACATCTTAAGATGCATTATTAAAAAGATACCAAATGGGGGAGGGGTGAAAAATAAAAAAAGATATCAAACATACAAAGGCAATATAGGCCTTCCAATTAGGTCTTTTGAGATATTCTTGTGGGGGGTGAAATCCAAGGCACTTTTTTTCATACACCTTGGTCTTAAGTTTGAGATATGATTTGCAGTGTTACAGAATCATGTAGTGTCCTTGAGCTGAGGGTCTTTCTGAAGCTGAATCAGATACCATGCAACAAACAGTCCACGAAGTAAGGGGGGTGAGAAAGGCCACATAGCATGAGTCAGCAGGCATGTTGGTTGTAGTTTCTTGCCAGGGCACGAGATGGGGGACTGAGAGGGTGTCTTTTCTTTTGAGGAGCTGGGTGGCGATTTGTTGGGGCAGGAGGTCGGTCTTGGTGCCTAACGAGTTAACTGAGGGTAAAGAGGGTTAAATAAGGGGGGATAACAGATCAGAACTGGGGGATGAGAGGGTAGAAGAGATTCAGGAGTGGGGCGAGGGGTAATATATAAGAGGGGCTATATACACTATATTGGGAATGGCGAACAAGTTCGACACAAAGAGTCAAAATTTTAAACTGTGAGAGTCAGAGAGCCACACCACGCAGTGACCTGCCAAAACAGACAAACACTCACACAAAAGCATATAATTTTAACAATAATCTATTAAATACATATTGCATTTTGCCATTTTGAGTGAGGGTAAAATCCTGCAGTGATGGTGAGGGTGTGCTGCGTCCTCCACACTAAGAACTAATGGCAAGATGTGACCCAACATGTGACACATGGTCCCCCAGCTCGCTGGCCCATGCAGTTGTTTCCAAGGGATGGGAGACGGGACTACACAGCCTGGGGGCGGGACTCTGCACTCGGAGATCTCTCCTCAGAGGTCCCTCTCAGAAGCAGCAGAACAAAATCCAAACTTGGCAAAGAGCCACAGTATTCAAAATAATGATAAGAGACAAAGAGCCGCATTCATTTTGGCCAGGAGCCATATGCACCTCGAGAGCTGTGTGTTTGCCACCCCTGCACTATATAGATGGATTGTTTATGGTTTTGGTTTGCAATCAGAGAGAAGAACACTATATAGAAACTCACACCCACATATAGACTGACTTTAGAGATCTATTTGAGTGTTATCTTCCAAATCTTGGGCATTCCATTTCCTTTCCTAGGAACAATATAAAATTAGGAGCACTGTTGGGCAATGGTTAAAAAATATATTTGTTGCACAAGGACTACTAAGAAAGGACACTCCTGCAAGGGGATCCACCTTATAGCCCTGTTTATGGCCGTGGAAGGGTATGATTTCCTTCCCCCACCCCCCAGAGACCCATCTAACAGGCCTTGCCCTGAAGGCTGGTCTGGCTTGGGAGGTCTCAGTCTCCTGCACTAGTGTTCAGTACAGGGGGCCTTTGGATAGATCCTCCACTCAGTGCCCCCCACATACCAGTTGAAAGAAGAACAGTGAAGTCCTGGTATGAGGGGTCTGCTGAGCCCAGTTCCAACCTTGCCCTGAAGGGGGACTTTCGACTAGGCCCCCCACTCATTGCCCCCACATACCAGTTGAAAGAGGAATGGTGAAGTTCTGGCATGAGGGGTCTGCTCTATAAGTTTCTGTTTTAAGAGACTTTATTGGGCCTGTGAATGTTGCTAGGCAGTGGGACTTTACCATTCCCCATTTGCAATGGAGTCTATGTCCCAGATAGGATGAGCAGAAAGGAAGGAATGCCCAGGTGAGGCTGGTACACTATTCTGGGTGTGTACTCTGTCCAGGGTCTCGGCTAGCCTAGCCGAAGCTCAGGGGAAAACCCAACCTCCTGCCTATTTTGTAAGAAAAACCAACCTTCCACTGAAGCCGTGGCCCTGCCTGCCACACTGGGCAGGTACATGAAGGACTAAGAACTGTCCAGTTGGACTCAGGGTTTGTCTCAGGCCCCCTTAAATACCTCGTTGTGAGACCACAACCTCTATTCAAAAGGAAGGTGCACCAGGGCCGCAGCACAGAGTTGGGGATGAAACCAGGACCCCTGACATGCTAGGCCTGTGCTGTCTGAGCTGTGCTGCCCAAGTTTCTGGTCCTTTGGAAAGGAAGGCTGCATCTTGGGACTAGTCAGTAAGAATGATTTTTGTTGGCACAAGCCCAGCTCTCTCCTCATCCTTTCGGTAATAGTCTAGGCCAAGAGAATATGTAAGAGGGACTTTCCAGTCACTAGTTAAAGAGGCAAGGCAATTCTCCTCACTCCTGCCTAGGTTTTCTCTCAGATGCACTGAGTGCAGCTTGTCCTCAGGGTCCACTTCCTCTACAGGATCAGACTTAACAAATATAATGACAGAAAGTGCTGCATAAATAGCCTTGCCATGCTCCTAAGCTTAGAAAGAGAAAAAAAAAACTGTATGTGCAGCTAAGAACTCCAATTTTTATCAAAGCCAAATTGGAATATGAAATAGGACTTGTTTTAATTCTAAATTTAGGTGCAATGATTTTCATGGATTTGGAACCCTGAAAACAAATTTCTTTTCTTCCTTGCTTTGGAAAGGTGGTGTACAAGTTTTGAAAAAGGGGGTTTTGCAAGTTATAGAGGAATACTGTGATTGCTACAAGAGACAACACATTTCTAAAGCCATAAAGGCCTCAAAATCAGGAGGAAGAATTAAGTGTCATTTCAAAACAGGTACTTTTAGATCAAGATATATTGGCATTTGAAAAACATGTATTTTAAATTTTTTGAGACTCTGTGCCTCCCAAGAATTCTATTTTTTACATAGATATAAAACATTGTAGAACACAAAATTTCTATCCTTAAAATAAGAATAATTCAATAAAAGTAAACTTATGAGTTCTATGACATCATAATAGAATAATGCAATTTAAGGAAAGAAGTTCAATCATAAAATGAACCCTAAGAATTTGATTTGGATATCTTACTGTTTCTAAGAAATGATGGCTTTTTAGTAATACCATTATGAAAATCCTGGTAGTACTTTGTCCTCTGTAGCTAATTAAGTGGCAGGCCCTGCTCTCAGACTCAGGGCTAGGGAGGTCCAGCACTACAAAGGGTCAGTGGGACACCATGTTGTGGTTTTGTTTGTTTGTTTTTTATGTTTTGGTCACACCCAGCAATGCCTAGAGCTTATTCCTAGCTCTGCTCTTAGGAATCAATCCTAGTGGGCTCTGGGACCTTCTGGGATGCCAGGGATTGAACCTGGAATGGTCACAAGCAAGACAGCACCCTCCCCACTGAGCTATTGCTCTTGCCCCAGCTTCTCACCATGGCCTCATCCAGCTAACAAACTTCCCCAAACCACAGCCAAAGCACTTCCAAAATATGGTGTCCAGGCCCAGTGCCCAGTTTTACCATTTTCCTTTCCCTCTGGAACCTTCTGAGTGCCCTGGATGACTACTTCTGCCTTCTCACTGAAGGGCCCTCCCACTCCAATCCTAAGGGTTGATCCCTACAGCATTCCTTGGGACCCTGAACTTTGTTCTTTTGACCTCCTCCTTCTATGGGAAACTAACCCTCCTCCTTTCCCTTCCTAGCTGCCAAAGACAGTCCCCGAGAGCAGCTATTTGGGTCACAGCCCCCCCCCCATGCCATGTTCCAAATTACAGAGGCCACAGCTCCAATAGAGATTGTAGGGAGAGCCCCACTCTCTCTTCTGCCTCTGAGGTAGAGCAGCATCAGCTGTAGTTGAATTAATTTTGTGTTTTGGCTTCATCACATTCTTTAATACAGGAGAGGAGGCAGATGGTGGGAAGCATGTGCAGGCCATGAGGAAGACCCCTCCCTCCCAAGATGACTCTGCTGGCAGAATCTGTGCTACCCTGGGACATGGTTCTCAGGAACTGACCCAGCAGGGGTTGACACCCAGATAAAGCCCCATTTCCTCATTCTTAGCCCCATGGAAGATCTTGTCATCTGAGTTTCATTGAAAGTACTCTGCTCACCTCTACAAGTTTCTCATCTTTTTGTTTTGTTTTGGGGCCACACCCTAAGAAGCCACAGGGATTACTCCTGGCTATGCGCTCAGAAATTGCTCCTGACTCAGGGGACCATATGGGACGGGGGCAGGGGTGGGATGGAACCAAGATCAATGCTAGATTGGCCACATGCAAGGCAAACACCCTATGGCTGTGCTATTGCTCAGGCCCCAAGTTTCCCATCTTTTCAAAAACATAGTCCCATTGACTTATTAATGTTTGAGCTTTGACTCCCCCAAACGTGGCTGAGCCCTCTGCCCACCCTCAAAGTTCCTGTGGGGCCAGCTTATCTCAGACCCTCTCCCCTTCCCTGCCTTCCTCCCTCTGCAGTCACCATGTTTTCCCTCAATCTAAATAATTTCTGTAAGAATTTATTAGTTGTTTTGCTTTGTGTGTGTATATGTATGTGTGTGTGTTATATGTGTGTGTATTCTACATAGGAGAGAATCTATCTAGTAATTACCTTCCACTTTCTGATTTACTTTGCTTAATATAATTGCTTCCAGTTCCACCCATATTGTAGGCAAAAGCAAGATTTCACCTATTTTTGAAATAACCCAGTTTTATTTCGTTATGTTGCTGTACCTCAACTTCATCCAGTCATCAGTCAAGGAGTATTTCAGTTCATTTTATGTTTGCGTGCAGTGCTTCAGTGAACTCACAAATGATTCAAAGTTCTTTCAGATCTTTTCTTTGGAGAAAGATTGAGAGGTGGTATTGATGGGTAATATGGCATTTCTATTTTTTGGTTTGTAAAAGTATTTCCACATTCTTTCAAATAGGTAGATTATCTTCTGGCCAAAGATTGCTCTAAGTTTCTGTGATGCTCTGGTTTATTTGCTTCTTTTGTTGCAATCAATGGAATTATAGCATATTTAGGTTATTCCTTTTTTCCCCTTTTTCTTCCTGTAGAATTTGAATGGCAAATAGTTCTCTGTATTTTTAAAACTATGTTTTGACTTATTACCCATTTGAGGAATCCCATGGATTGCAACACACTTCAGACTTGGACTTGGACCAAATGAACATGCTAGTCCTTCTTGCTCTTACTTATTCAAGCTTTTGACATTTTAAATCAGATTTATTTTATTGAGCATTGAAGTGAGTGATATTCTAACAAAATTCTCTGAGAAGTATAATTTTGTTCGCGTTAAACTGGAAAAATTGTCTGCATTGACTGAAAAAAGAAATTTGGAAAAGGCTAAAGTTTGGAAAGCCTTACGAATAATTAAGAAGAATGACTGCTAAGCCAAGTACTGTATTTGTAGTTGCATGGTCTAGAGAGGGGCAAACAGATGGGAGTGGAGGTATAAGCTCAATATCACAGGGAATGTCAGGTCAGGAATTATTTTGGGAAGTGTGGAAGGAGCTTTCTTTTGGTGTGGAGGACCAGAAGTAAGAGACAAAGAAAGAAGAAACACGTTTGGGGTGGTAAGACGGTGTCTCCACTTTGGGGAGGAACTCACTGATGTTCCTCTAAACTCAACGGGTCTTGAAATTGAAGTTTGGGTGGAAACCCAGATGATTCATAAGTACTGTTTTCTAGCACGAGTTGGCCTTTTTTTTTTCTTTTTTTTTTTAGGTTTTTGGGTCATACCCAGCAGCGCTCAGGTGTTACTCCTGGCTTCATGCTCAGAAATCGCTCCTGGAAGGCTCAGGGGACCATATGGGATGCCGGAATTCGAACCACAGGTCTTCTGCATGAAAGGCAAAAGCCTTACCTCCATGCTATCTTTTCGGCTCTGTAGCCCAAGTTTTTATGTGACTTTCTTCATGTATATCTATCTCTCCTCCTTCCACCATGGTGTTCTGGAAAGCTCCCATTGATCTAGATGGAATTATTATGGAGTTTTAGCTTCCAGAAATCCAAAAGGCAGTGGTGGTGGTGGTGGTGGTGGTGGTGGTGGTGGTGGTGGTGGTGGTGGTAGTGGTGGAGGTGGTGGTGGAGGAGGAGGAAGAGAAGGAGGAGGAGAATG
>PVKC010003623.1:0-38392 GCA_004027635.1 Crocidura indochinensis | reverse complement strand
TATTTCTGAGCAGACAGCCAGGAGTATCCCCTGAGCACCGTCGGGTGTGGCCCAAAAACCAAAATAAATAAATAAATAAAAATTGTGCTTTTTTTTTATTCTTTGCATAGACACAGTAAATATTGGGGAGATTAGAAAGGGAATTCCCTTGGCCTAAGAGATACAGGGTTTCTCCAACCTTGAAGTATACTGTCATGGAAATATCTACAAGCTTCGTACATGTTCATTTTCTCTCTCCCCTAGGTCCTTTTGTGGTGTCTGGAAACTTTCTGCTCTATCATGGATGATAAAATCAGGCCTCTGTAGCTAGAGATCTTGGTATTTGCACAGGTCAAAGAATGGAGCCTAGGATGGAGTCTTTCTTTATGGTTCTAGAAGTTCTGTTACAACACTGTTGTTTTAATCAGTCTTCTGTAGTTGGTGGTCTTGGTTTTTGTCTCAGTTTTTTGACAAAGCATTATGTTTCCAGAAGATCTACTCCGTTGCAGTTGTCTCAGTCAGACCTCTGGAATTAGAGATCTTGTTGTTGTACAGATCATAGACCAAGGCCTAGACTAGGGTCTTTTTCATTGGACCCAGGATAAGTTCTGACAATCCATGGTTGTCTTAGTCAGTCTTCTGTAGATAGAAAACTTGGCTTTTGTACAAATCAAAGGATGACATGTCTTCTTATCATTAGGAGGTGAGGTAAGACAACCTGCTCTTAGACCAAGTTGTTGTCATTTCCTCAATGTCAGGATGTCATATCAAAACTGGTGCATGTTGGTGTCAGAGCAGTATTAAAAATGTCCCAGAGGGAGATTGGTTCCTGAAGCTGTTGCTGAGAACTGTGTTGGTTCTATGTCTGGGATCTAGGGTTCAGGGTTGGACAGTCACTGTCTAATCACCTGGAATCTACAACTTGGGGGATTTTTTTAGGGGATTCCCAAGTAGAAGTGCTTGCTTTTTGCACCCTTTATAGTGACCTCTGTAGCTCCTAGGTCCCTGTTCCTTCCTATCCTCTACACCACTTGGGGAATGTGCCTGCTCCTGGAGAATTGATTCTTGGGGCTCTGTGCTGCTGGGGACCTGAGGAGGGAGCTCAGCTGGCTGAAATAGGTGAGGAAGAACACTAGGGGAGTCAGGTCCCACAGGCATCCTTGAAACCTGCTGTGGGGTTCTTATGTTTCTCTGTTCCCCTACCCCACATGCCATGCAGGGCTAACTGTCACCCTCCTCTAGCCCTAACTGTCACACACAGGCCTGTTCAAAACATCCCCAGCCCAAGGCAGGGTTTATGAGAAAGCTCGTTGTATTTTTTTGTTTGTTTGTTTTTTTTTTTTGTTTTTGGGTCACACCCGGCAGCGCTCAGGGGTTACTCCTGGCTCCATGCTCAGAAATTGCTCCTGGCAGGCACGGGGGACCATATGGGGCACCGGGATTCGAACCGATGACCTATTGCATGAAAGGTAAACGCCTTACCTCCATGCTATCTCCCGGGCCCCTCGTTGTATTTTTTTAGCAGGGGCACTCTCTCCTTTTGTTTTTGAGTTTTTCTTTCCATTTCTTGCCTTCTGATTTTTCTCATTATTTTCCTCTTGTCACACTTCACTGAAATCCAGCTGAAGCTAATCATACTTCCCCAGAGTCTTGGGTTTTTAAAAACAATGCTGTAGCACTTTTCTGGCCAATGAGCAAAATCACCTTAAAACATCTCTAATGGAGAGTGCCCACCCCTTCCTCTGACTTTCCCCCTCCCCTGTACTCCTGACCCCGCTTTGGTGGTGAAGTCATTTTTATTGTTTGAGTTTGAGCCACACCTGGCAGTACTCAGGACTTCCTCCTGACAGCATTCACAGATCACTACTGGTGGTGTTTGGAATGTTGAGATGGTTGGTGCTGGCAATGCTGGGGATCGAACCTGGGACAGCTGCATGCGAGGCGAGTGCCCTGCCCATTGTTCTCCTGCTCTGGCCTCTGTGATAGGGCCTCTCAAAGCCAGTGGTTATGTGGTTCTGGTTCTCAAAGCCTCTCAGAGCTGACTTTCTCTCCTAAATAAATACTTGAGACAATAACTTGAATGGAAGAGAATTTCAGAACCCTCAGCCTTCTCTTCTGGGTACAGCACACCCCCGAGTATCACTCTGTACAGTGAGCACAGGTACCTCTGAGTCAGCAAGCAAATTAGATGAATATATTAATTCTTGGTGTGCAAGAGTTTGTGGAAATGCTGGTTAGGGGTATAGGGGTCACCTCCCCAGCAGTGCTGGGAGCCCAGGGACACCTTAGTAGTCCTTGGCCTGCTGATACTTGGTCTGGGACTCAAGATCTCACACAGGCAGGGTTTTCTCTGCCCTCTGAGCTGGTACCTAGGCCCCTCACAATCACTTATTGGGGCTGGAGTGTTAGTGCAGCAGAGAAAGCACTTGCCTTGCACCTGGCCAGCTAGGTTTGATCCTAACCATCTAATATGACCTGTTAAATCTGCCAGAAGTGATTCCTGCATGCAGAGCCAGTTGTCACTCCTGAGCATCACCAGATGTGACTCAACAACAACAACAACAATAATAATAATTTGAAATAATCATTCATGTAGTTGAAGTAACATGGTGATGATAACCTTAACATTGTGGCTTTGATGTGGATAATGACTATCTCGATCATCACCAAAGGGCCCAAGACCCTCCACCCAGCTCCCATTGTCAATCTTTTACTTTTACCCCTAGGATTAGGAGTTATTTGATTTATTATCCAATGTGAAGGGACTGTAATGCCAGTGGTTCTGCGGTTCTGGTGGACCCCTAACATCTCAGCTCCCTTCGGTTCATAGAAACCACTGTCCTGTCTCTTCCACCCTGGCGCGGCATTTGCTGTCTGCACTGTATTTGGATTCAGACAATAAAAGCACTTCACTGCTTTTGCTGTGTTTGGAAACAGGGGCACTAACCGCGTGGCTCTCTGAGCTTATGTAATATATGCTCTGTTCCCTGTGAGCCTCACTTGCCAGCATGTGGGGACCAGCTCTGCTCTCTATGCGAAGTCCTAATTCCTCAGCTCTGAGAATCAGGACCTGCAAGTGGCATCTTACAGGAGTCAGGCTGCTTCCAGGTAGGAAGAACCTTGTCTTTGAGTGAGTTGCGGCTAGCAGCTCCTTTGCTGGTAGGCAAAAGCCAGAGGTCTGTCTTGGTGTAGCAAGAGACTAAAGGGCTCAGAGACAGTATGAGACCATCGTCAAGCCATCCAGCCAGCAAATGGCCAAGCAAAACTCTGAGAGAGCTGAATGATGGGACCTAGCTTGTTCTGTGTGTTGCTTGAGGCAGGAAGAAGGTCTGTGTCTGGAAGGTTCAGGCAGATGCTTGTCTTGATGACAGTGCATAAGTGGTGCCCTTGGTGTGTGGGACTGATCTGTCAAGTAAAGGTCAAAGCTTGGTTTTGACTAGCAGGAGTCATGGAGGCAGGATAGGAACATCTGGGTTACTTGTTCTAGCATGTGGGAGGTCAGCATTGGTCACTTGGGGGCTCCCACCTTCAGGGGATTTTTGAGCCTTCAGCACATTTGCTCTGAGAGACAGACCCTGTGATGACTTCACTCATTGTCATGACTTTTGGGTTCCTTGATGGCCAGTGTACTGGGAGTGGGGACCATATGGGTATCATTCCCCTGCATTCCTTAAGTTCTTGAACTATCTCTGGCACCTCCAGGGTCCTCAGTCAGCAAATGCTTGTGGGAAGATGAGGAGAGCATACAGTCCATCTTCATGGAGACATCCCTGATGGTGAGGGGCCAGAGGAGCCCAGAAAAATAGGACAGGACAGGCAAGAGAAGACAGAGTGAGGAGAGAGTAAGTGTAGAGGCAGAGGAGAAAGAGTGAGAGACAGATACAGAGACAGAGAGGGAAAGAGAACATGTGTGTTTAGGAAAATATGAGTATGTATGTGAGAGTGTCAGTATGTGTGGATGAGAATATTTGTGTGTTTATACAGGCATATGTAGAACACATGTAAACTTTGTGTGACCAGATGTGAGTGTGTGTGCCAGAATATGTGTGAAAATGTATATTAGCATGTGTGTGAGCATGCGAAAATATGTGTGAGCGTCTCTGGATGAGTGGTGTGTGTGGGTATCTGAGTGTACCAGTGTGAGTATTTGATGCTGTGTGTGAATGTGTGGATGTGAGAGTGGGTGAATGTGAATATGAAGATGTGTGAGCACATATGTATGTGAACATATTGCAAGTGTGTGAGCATAAGCAAGTGTGTGTTGTGCTTAGCCATGGTCTCACTTCTGTGCCCCAGCCTGTCTAGGTTGGCCTGTTCAGCTCATTCCACAGCTTCTGTTTGTCCTGAGAACCTCTCGCCCCTTTTTGCCTTCAGCTCACCTAGGTGCCAGCTTGTGTCCCTTCAGGCCATGACTCGTGGGTGGAGTGAGGTGGAGCCAGTCTGGGGTGAGGGAACCAGGCTGTGTCCTGCTCCCGCTAGTCCTCTGAAGCGAGGGCTCAAAAGCAAATCTGAGCAAGTTCCCTAGTGGAGAGTCACCCCAGAGACCAGGGCAGGGCTGGTCCCCACAACCTATCTCCTTCCTGCCCTGTCCTCTCCTGTGTCCACCTGCCTACTGATGTGTGTTTTCTGGGGTGAATGTCTGGGAAAGGGGAAGCCATGGGAGCAGATGCCTAATGCCATCTTATTTTTTGGCAGCACCCCATAATCCCACTTCCTTCCCTTTCACTCCAGTCTCCATCATAGAAGCTTTTCATTCTTACTCTGCCCCCTAGTGGTGGCCATGGTGGAATGGCACCGGCAGGGTGACATCGTGTGTGTGTGTGTGTGTGTGTGTGTGTGTGTGTGTGTGTGCGCACGCGCGTGCGCACGCTGCCACTTCTCACCCAGGTCCTGCCTACCTGTTGCTCTCCCTCGCTTTGCACCCACTCAATCTTCTTTTAAGCCCAGAAACCTTGTCTGAGCATCAAACTTCCAGTTGCTTTGGGAGTCCCTTTACAGGTCATCTCACAGGTTCTGTTGGTGGAGGAATTGTCTAGCATCTCAGTTGGAATCACTGAGGACTCCCATCTAAGAGAGGACACAGCCCCTCTAGGAAGGTCTGGACGCAGCCATGCACCCATCATGTGCCTGTCTTTGCTCTATTGCAGTTTCACCGAGTTCTTGGACCCGTTCCAGAGAGTCATCCAGCCAGAGGAGATCTGGCTGTACAAGAACCCACTGGTGCAGTCTGACAACATCCCCACACGTCTCATGTTTGTGAGTACTTCTCCCCTCTCCCACGCCCGCACTGGGCAGTATCGCTGTTCTGCTGAGCCTGCCAACCCCAGACATGCAGGAGGCTTTGCCAACCCTTCAGCTGGGGTCCACTACAGATGCTGTTGGTGCTGCTGGCTGAAATCTGGGAGAGGGTGGCCTTGCCCTGAAGGCAGGAAAGAGAAAGGACCATTTTCAGGGATTGTTCTGGGTGCTTTTCAGCTGCTCACAGCCATAGAGGATGTAGAATTCCCCCTCTGGCTTCTATTAGCTTAAGCCTGGCAGTGTCTGGTTCAAGGAAAAAGCTCCATAAATCTTTATCTTAGGGGGCTCCTAATTGACTCCTGTGCCCTTCAAACCTGTTTCTAGCAGAGGAAATTCTGAAGCTCCCCCAACCTCTTGATACAGAATATTCCTTTGGAAAGGCCAGTCTCCTTGCCTGAACTCTTATTTTCATTGGTCAGCCTTGCCACATACCTTTGGCAATACCAATGAGTGCTCCAAGGGGTTTCTTAGAACACACGAAGAATGTTTTTACACTTTGAAAGAAATCCTTGTCCATGAAGGGAGAAAACCTGCTTAATGCATAATGATTGTACAGATCTCTGTGTTCATAATCCCTCCCCCAATGTCCAGGAGGCAATCCACATGAAAGTGTGATTTCACTTTCATTTTAATCATTGTTTGTCGGCTTGGAAATAAATGAAATTTTTTCAAAACCTTGGGGGAGTGAAATAATTTCAGAGCATGAATTATGAGTATGGAAATAAAATATTTTCCATTTCTGTTCAAATTCAAATCTTCTTTGAGTTCTAGACATAAAAGAGCCAGTGTATATGGCCAAGTACTTTACTTAGGGATTTTCCTTGGATGATCCCTTGGTTTATCACTTTCCTCATTCTTCAAATATTTTACATTTTATGGGCTGTAAAACCCAGTTTGGAGATAACTGTTGAATGGAGGTATCAGAGAAAGTTTGTGCTGTGTCCTAGATTTACAATGAATTGTTTTCCAGTCTAGCTGGAGATGCCCAGATATTCTGGCTGCCAGCCTAAAGGAGATAAAGCCCATTTGCATATTGGCAGCAGAAGGGGCAGAGGCTATTCAGTGTTGGATTCTCGAGAATAGAAGGTTATATTCAGCTCCAGCTCCTGATTCATCCCCTCTGATCTCCGAAGGAGCAGTGCTCAGCCTTTTGCTTAATTTATAGTCAATGATGAATTTCATTTAGTAGCAAAATTCAGTGTGATTCCATAAAAACATAAGAAGTCAGTAGATGCATTTTGTCAAAGATGGAAACATTTTGTCATTATTGTAACTTCAATTTGGTCTCCTAGGTTTTATGAAGAGTTTAGTATGTCATTTCTCTACCCCTACTTTTGATCTCTTAAAATCTTCAGATACTTGTAAAAAAATAGGGAGAGAAAATATTTTCATCATGAAAAATAGCTTTGTTTCCTTTGAAGGCTCAGAGTTCCTTGTTCAAAATCCAAGGTCTCTCCTTTAGGATGAGAAAGCTTTCACCTAAAGGAGGATCATTTAACGTGTGTGTGTGTGTGTGTGTGTGTGTGTGTGTGCATTAAAGGCACTTGCTATGCATCCAGATGTTTCTTGATTGGGAAATGAGAGCTTCTCAGGTGGTGTGTATGTGACATTTCTATCATGTGTGTGAGTGAAAGAGTGTGATGGATTTCAGTAGAGTCAGTTTTTCCAGTCACAAAACCAGTGGCAGCATCATGATTAAGACACCGAATGTCAGTGTCTACATCAGCACAGGAGACCCTTGTTTTGGTGCTTCTGTCTTGATGCCATTGATGTGGTGACTGTAGCTGTGGTTGGACCATTGATGTTTCCTAGATGGCTCCAGGCTCCTGTTTACCACATGGGCAGACTGAGAACTCCAGGAACAGGGACTGAGTCCTGGCCATGCCTGGGCTGTTGGTGGCTTTACTGCAGGTGACTCCTTCCCAGGGAAGAGGCCACGGTTTTCCCTTCTGAGTGAGGTCTGCAGAACATCCTTGGGTAGGACATGCCATAGTAGTGGCTGTTGTTTGAAGGCACACTCTTTTATGTTATTTGGGGGGGGGGTCACAGCTGGCGGTGCTCCGGGGTAACTCCTGGCTCTGCACTCAGAAATCACTCCTGGCAGACATATGGGATGCTGGGATTCAAACCACAATCTTTCCTGGATTGGTTGTGTGCAAGGCAAACTCCCTACCTCTGTGTTAACTAAACAGTCCTTGAGGGCACACTCTTGGTGGCCATCCTATTTGTGTCTTTGTGTGTCCAGGAAGCACTTCCAAGATTCTGTTGTGTATAAGGAAATTCATAGGGACTGTAGATGACCACAAGTCAAACCAGGGTTGTGTGCTCCCTTGGGGATTCTGCAGGCTCTTGGAGGACATGGTTGACAAAGATAAGAAAAGAGGAAAGGTATAAAAGGACAGAAGTTCAGGTAAATTTTAGGTAACTTCATGATTATTATTACTACCACTATTATCACTAACATTAACAACATTATCTCACCTTCATCACCATCTCAACCATCATCACCATCAGTACCACATCACTACCATCTGGCAGGGATGAGTAATCATAATTATAGACTCTAATTTTCCTGCTTAAAAAAGCTACCAGTTTACTTTTGGCTCCCAACAATTACAAATCAATTATAACCTACAATCAGATCTCCAGCTTTTCAAGTCTGTGGCATCTCTAAGTACAGATAAGAACCTGCCTTCTTTGTTCAGGGCCAGACATTCAAGAAGACCATTCAGTCAGATGGAGTAAAGGAAGTCACTGGGGCAAATGTTTACTCAGGCTTTTAAGGACAGACTCTTGTCTTGATAAGGCATTTGTGTTATTTCTTCCAGGCCATTTCCTTCCTCACACCTTTGGCCGTTATTTGTGTGGTGAAAATTATTCGACGGACAGACAAGACTGAAATTAAAGAAGCCTTCTTAGGTAGGAGTATGCCCCTTTCCTGTATTAGGAGGAGGGTGAAAACACAGATCACTGGATTGAAGAAATCTCGGTGGCACCCATGGTTTGGTCCCTGGTTAAATCACACTCAGAAGGCCAACTTGAGTAGGGTGTCTTGTTGCTGTCCATGGTGCTGAACGTGAGCTTGGCATAGTTGGGAGATTCCTAAGTACACTGTAGCTCTTGGAGGTAGGCAAGGTGAAATTGAAACCTTAGGCTGTCCAAATTTGTGGCCAAATAGGCCCACAAAATCACTGCTGACTAGAGGCAAACACTGGGAGAAAAAGGTAAAAAATAAATGAGAAATTAGAAACCAACTCTGTGACTCATCTTTGATTTGGGACATTGTGGGTATTATGCAATGCCTTCAAGGGTATTGCAATGCTGGGGAGCTGGCTCAAAGGACTGGAGTGCATATTTTGTAAAGGGGATCCCTGTACTCCAAGGTGTATGCCCCCTAATATTTTCAGGTACAGAAAATAAAATGAAGTGTGCTGTAGACTTTGCTATGGGTTAGAACACAATTTTCTTTTGTTTCTATTGTTTTGCAATCACACCTGGCTGTGCTGAGGGATTGTTCCTGGCTATGTGTTCATTGATCACTTCTTATGGTGCCTATGGGAGACCCAGTGTGGTGCTGTGCATTGAACCTAGGTTGACTGAATGCAATACAAACACCCTATCTGCTGGACTACTTGGCCTTAGAACACCTCTGTTATACATTCACACCCAGCACAACCATAGCTGCCTATTGCATGAGTTTCATTTTTGGAGGTGTCATGCACAGAAATCAGAGACCTAGTAAGCAGCAGCATAAAGAAAGAGCTATAGTCCAGCAATCAAAATGACCTAGTCATGTTAGGAGTTCTGTGATCCTTTTGGAAGCTGAATTGAGTTTATGATCTAGACACATCCTCCTATGCCAGTTATGAAAACTCTCACAGTTTACATTGTGAAGAAGCTGCATTTGTGAAGACTGGACTTTGAGGACATGGAAATGTAGCAATATGTGACCTAGCTTCTTTTGGTCAGATGAGGACTGGATCTGGAGCCTACAAGGCAGTTCAGATCCAGGAGACAGGCCTTACATAGCCAGGTTTCATGTAGTCTGGATGCTTGCAAAAAGCAGCATTTCACTGTTATGCCAAGAATAATGGGGAGAAGGGAAAGCAGAGTGTGGAAAGCATGGAAGGAAATTGGGCACTGGCTACATGACAGCATCCCCTGTGGGCCTGCTTCTCCCTGAAATCAGCCATTTCCTCTCCTCCTTCTGCCTGAAGCATCACTGAGATGACCCAACACTTGTACTTGACAGGGCTGCTTCTACTGACCACCAGGTGATGGTTGAGCTCTAGTTTCCATAAGCTTAGTTATCCTTGTTTCCTGATTCATGTCTCTTGGAAGTGATCCTGGCCCAGCTCTGTTTTTATTTATTATCATTAAGTCAGGAGTGTGTTGGCAGCCTGGAAGCTAGTGGTATGGCCCAAGTAGACTTGGGTATGACTGTTTCAATCTCTTCCTCTCAGCAGAGGCCACAGAGGGCCCTTTTATTCTTTTTTTTTTTTTTGGTTTTTGGACATGCCCAGCTTTGCTTAGGGCTGTCTCCTGATATGTATCACATCTGTGGGGCTTGGAGAATCAGATGAGCTGCTGAGGATCAAGCTCAGATTGGCCATGTGCAAGGCAAGCACCCTTCCCACTGCACATCCAACCCCAGTGGGATTTTTTCTAATTAGTCTAGGACTGCTGCTCTCTGATGAGCTCTAAAAACTTGAGTAACACCCAGTGATTATGGAGATCCCCATATCCTTAGCAGCTGAGCTGCTGACCCTATTTTTTCTTTTCCAGCTCAGCTGGCAGGCAGCACCCTAGGTCATGCCCATGGGGAAGAACTGTTTGCATGGCCATGACTGTAATTAACTGTCAGTCTTTGGGACCAGGCAGCAGTGGGGATGCTCTCTTAGGCCTTTGTTGTGTCCACTAAATATCCTTTTGGTGACACTGTTTCAATACTGCCCACCCTGGTCTATATCTCAAAACTGACAGAGAAGGCGGAGTGGGATGGAGGCTCTGTTTGCCTATAGAAATCAGAGCCTGCCTGGGAAAAATGATGAGCTGCTGTCTCTATACTCATTGTTAAAAATTCATGGTTTCCAGAAGCTTCACAGAAGGATTTGGGTTGGGAACATAATTATAAAAGGTCAAGATAGGGTCAGAGCCATAGCACAGCATGGGGAGAGAGTTTGCCTTGCATGGGACCAAACTGGGTTTAAACCCTGAAATCCCACATGGTCCTACAAAACCTGCCAGGAGTAATTTCTAAGCACAGAGAGAGAAGTAACTTATGATTGCCACCTGGGTGGCCCCAAAACAAACAAAACAGAAACAAAACAAAACAAAACAGAAAAGACCAGGACATAAAACAGGATGAAGATTTTTATGGGTCAAGAACTTCAGGTTCTCTGGTTTGTGTGTGTGTGTGGAGGGGTAGATGATGGTGGTGGTGCCCAAGACCTTTTTAACTTACATATCTGTAGTTGACCTGACCCCCAGGGACCCCTCACCAGCATGCCTGCAGTGATCCCTTTTTCCCTAAGCTGAGCTGAAATGAATGAGGTTCTTCCCATGGAACCTGGTGAGGTTTTCAGTGGAAGTAGTGCACCCAGGTCTGGCTAGGAGACTCCTGTTTGGGGAGTTCTGCAGTAAATGGTACCCACAATACCAGAAGCACCCAAAAGCTCTCCATTCTCTCAGAAGTGGTTGTGACTGTAGGTCAGATCCTGACCATTGTTCCCAAATTCCTTGCCACATATTGGCTTGTTTCTGGGACCCTTCCTCAGGCCCACAAAGCCCCTGGGCTGCTGTTCAGCTAAATCCTGATTGTGGGACTTAGGGATGCAGCTTTTCAAGCCTTTTTCAGGCCCAACCTTAGCATTACCCTCTTTCTGGGATCAGTGACAGTCCCCAAACCTCCTGGGACTTGTGCTATCAGAGTGGCCATTGGTTTAAGAATGCCAAAGCCTTGCTGCAGAGTCCCACTCTTGTCTTTCTGTTTTCTCTTTAAAAAATGTTGAGAGGGACAAACCCAACAATGCTCAGGGCTTACTCCTTGCTCTGAACTTACGGATTGATTCCTCCTGATTGACAGGATTTAGGGGCCTTATGCTGTGCTGGGAATAGAACTGGAGCTGGTCACATGTCAGATAAGCATCTTAACCCTGCATCATATCTCCAGGCCCTTTTCTTTTATCTTTATTATTATGATATTTATTTTGTTTTGAGCCACAATGGCAGTGCATAGGGGTTACTTCTGGTTCTGCACTAGGAATCACTCCTGGCAGGCTCAGGGGGACCATATAGGATGCTGGGGATTAAACTCAGGTTGGCCATATGCAAGGCAAATGCCATCCCCACTGTGCTATTGCTTTGGCCCCTATTATTATGATTTTTGTTTTGGTAGTTCTAGGGATGAAATCTAGCACTCTCCTACCAAGAACCATCCCCAGATCCCAGATCCCCACTACTTTCTGTGCCCCTCAGACTTTTAGTAAGTGAGGGTGGTAGTTTCCTTATTCCAATGGGTTTTCTAGCCTGATTTCTTGGTGCTTTGCAGTGAGGGGAGTTCTGGGGAGTTGCAGGTGCTCCAGTGGTTGCCCCATCAACTAGTGTCATTTGTTTCCTGAGACCTCTATGCTGAGGCCATGCTGAGAGCAAGCTGAGATGGAGCTTGCTGGAAGAGCTGGTAGGGATCAGCCCTTAATCAGCCAGTGCCCAACGGCTCTGGGATGTACAGCAAGGCTCACCCATACGGCTTTTTCCTCTTGTCTTCATGGGCCATTTTAGGGGTGCAGCCTTGCTTTGGGAAGATGGGTCTGTAAAGGCAAAATATACCCAAGGACCACCTGGTCCTCCCATGCTTAGCTTCATGGAAACCACCTGCTGCAATCATACTTGATTGGCAGTGTCAGCTGTGTACCTGTGCCCACCTCTCCACTCTGGTAGCCCATCCCCTTTTATGCTATACCCAGATGCAGCTGGTTGTCCCCACTCTGCCTGCAGTGTCTGGTTCCCCTTTGACAGAGGTAGTAATATGAGCTGTCTGCCTCCCTGACTGGCCGCCATGGAATGCTTTCTGTCTCCTTTGGTCTCTCCTCTAGGTGACACCATGAACTCAGTGTCCAGCCACCATGCTTTCTGCAGCACTTTTGTCACTCTTGCTGCCCATGAACCCCTCTGAGCAGCCCCTTCCTGAAAATGACCTCCATTTGTGTGGAGCCTCTACTATATATCAACAGCCTGGTAGATCATGTGCTCTGTTTTTCCACAAAAGCCAGAATAAATTCCACCAATTCTTCAAGCAATGGCAGGAGCCTTGGTGTCTTTATATGGCCCATAACCTTTCTGCCTGCTGACTTGTATTTTCTGCAGTCTTGACAGACACAGGAGTGGATGGGAGTTTCTGTAAGGGAGATCCCCTAATACATGTCACCAGCACCCTTGGGAAAGTCTGTCCTTTATCCAGAAAGATCCTCCTCTCCTGCTTGGAGAAAATCCTTTCAAAAAATAACAGTGCACTAGAGCTGGAAATATGGACATAGTTAAGGTTCTTGTCTTTCAAGCAGTTGACCCCCATTTCATCTCCAGCACTGTTTTAAGTCCCCATATTACTACCATAATAAGGAGCACAGAGCACAGAGCCAAGAGCCAAGAGTAATCCCTGAGCATAGCCAGTTCTGACTCCAACCCCTCATTCCCAGTATAAATGTTGTGTACCCAAAGATCCTGTTGTTCTACATGACTCAAAGCACTCTAATCTGGTGACACTGGGAAATTCTCCACCTTCTCAGGTACAAGTATTGGTTTGGTCATGTGGGAATGGATCCACCCATAGACACTCACCAAGGGGTTGTTTCCTGCCAGGAGATTGTAGCAGTTTATTTTAGAATTATATCCGAGCAGGAAACTCTAGAAACTAAGGCAAGTGCCATAATTTGCTGCCAATCAAAGAAGCTTCTAAGGGTTGTTGTATTAAATCTGTTTCTACTGGCCCAGAAAGTAGGAGACAAACTCTTTTGGGATACCAAACATTTCAGCCAAAAAGGAGTGATGGATTTCAATTCATAGGGTCTTGAAGTTTTATGAGCCATTTTCCAAAGTACAGTCCTCATTATATTTGACTCTAGCTGCCCTCAGGCCCCTTGTTTTCTGGAGAGAGAGAGAGAGAGAGAGAGAGAGAGAGAGAGAGAGAGAGAAAAGGAGAGAGAGGGAGAGAGATGGGAATATAGTTAATCAGCATAACCAAGTGATGGTGATGTTAATGTTGAGCTCACTTGGTGAACTGGCTGGTTATACTTTTGTTTGTTGCTTTTTGTCTTGTAGCGGTGTCCTTGGCTCTTGCTTTGAATGGTGTCTGCACAAACACTATTAAATTAATAGTGGGAAGGTAAGTTCTAAGAAGAAACCAGACATGATTCCACCCTGGAGGCCCCCTGAGCACTGGTCTTGGCCACAGGACAGGTGGGAGGCGGGTCTGAGTGCTCCTGGCTCCCTTCAGTAACTGCCCATTGGCCTTTCTTCTGGGCCCTTCTTCTCCTTTGTTTTCTAATCTTATATTTGCAGAAAGTAGATATGGGGGACAAATGTGTCCCTGAGTAGCCTCCTGTGGTCTATAAACCCATTCCTGGTCCAGTCACTATGGCATCTCTCCAACATGATATTACTCTTTTCACCTCCAACACTTGCTTTCAGAAGAACCATCTTGGTATTGCTCTTTTGAAGATGGGGAGTTTGGGTGGGTGGCCATGTGAGTTTTACTACTTGGCATCTGTATCTTGCCCCTAGCAAGTGATTTCTACACACCATGTGGCTTGCATCTTGCCCTAAAACTCTGAATGTCATTTTGTTTCTGTAGAAACAGTGAGGTCCCCTGAAGGTGATGCCTGACTTTGAACCTAATGAAGGGAGGGCCTTAGACAGGTTAATCTTTCCCAACAAACTCTACCATGCCAGTGGACACAGATGATGGGAAAGAGTTGGCTACATACTCCTGGGCAACCCTCCCACCTCTACTCCTGACCACACAGCCCTGGCCACATCCTGGCTCTCAGTTCTAGTTCTCTCTGAGGCTCAGGCTTATCTGGGGGATTATCACAGGGGGATCATTACCAAGAGAGTTGGGAGAACACAGTGCTCACCCCTCTGATTGTTCTTGGTGTTGGCTGTGGATAGGGTTCAGATTCCTGTTGATGAGTTTTGGTTCTGGACCACAGAGATAGTGATCTCAAATCCAGGAATGGGGTTCCTTGCCCCTAGAGGTGATTGGCCACTGTTTGTTGAGCTGATAAGTGATGAAGAGCCCTCATTCACATGTGAATTAGACAGAAAAGCACAGCAGAATGTGTTTGCTTGAGACCCATCCAGGTGCTGGGCTCCAAACTAGTCTTGGCCATTCTGTTGGTTGAATGTGACTATGGGCAGGAATGTTAGCTTTCCTGTTCTTTCTTGTTATACTTGTGATAGGAGGAAATTTCCTACTAGCTTCAGGTCTGCCATAAACATTGGAGGAGTGCCTGTTGCTCAAATGGATCCCCAGGAAAGGTTCCCTGGGACTGTGATAGAAGGTGGGACTTCAGGGTCTCTTCCCTAAGTTAGTCTCTATCTACCCCCACCCAGGACCAGAGAAGTTCACTGGCATCACAGACTGTGTGGGGTCCAGAAATGTCTAGTCCCCTCTATCAACTCAAGACTTACTCCTTAAGAAGAGGTTCAACCTCCAAAATCAAGATAGGTGAATACTACTACCTGGAAGTAGTTCCTGAATTGGTGCTATCAGAGATGGAAGCAGGAACAATCGTGTACTCTAGGAGCCACATTAGTTCTCACCCACAGTGCTTGGGTGGAAACTGAGGCTGGGGAGCAGCCACAGAATCTCAGCAAGGTCATCACACAAGGTCATTATATTTGTGAGCAGCCATGCAGAAATCCCAGTTCAGCTCTTCCTGACCCAGAACCCAAGCTTTTACTGTAATCCCCTGTGTTGATGGCCCAAGACACTGAGGGCAGCGGGGAGTGGACGTGGTTGGGGGCAGTGTGGGGCTTATCTGTGATGCAGCCACTCACAGTGAAAATGTCCATGGTGTCTTTTGTAGACCTCGCCCCGATTTCTTTTACCGCTGCTTTCCAGATGGAGTGATGAACTCAGAAATGCACTGCACAGGGGACCCCGACCTGGTGTCCGAGGGCCGCAAAAGCTTCCCCAGCATCCATTCTTCCTGTAAGTTCGGGATCTACCAGCCTGCTTTCCTGCCCCCCTTTTATGGGCACCTTTGTGGGGGCTGTGGGGAGAAGGGAGATGTGCTGGTGCAGGAGGGCTGAAGTAGGGTTAACTTATGTGGGAGTCCTGACTAAGACCAGCACAGTCTACTGGACATTTTCAGCCACCAGGACAGGCTCCGCAAACAGACTCACTCTGTGTGCATTGTTTTCCTGCAAAGGGGAAACATGGGACATATGTTTTGGCAATAATATTGGGGAGTTTATGATATATCCTAGGGCTTCTCAGTTGAGAGTACACTCTGGGTTAAGTCTTCAATAGCGCCAGTGTGTCTTCAACTTTGCATGTGTGTGTAGCAGATATAGCATATGTGTCTCTGCATGGGCTACAGTCTGAGTCCAACACTCAGCATGGAACCAGCTTTAAAACATAATGAATCAAATTGGAAAGGTAGTACAGGGACTAGGGCACATGGTTTCCTGCACACAGGGTCTAAACTTGACCCCTGGCATCTGGCACCACTCTGCGTACTGCTGGTCCCTCCCAGTATAACTGGCCCAAGCAGTGCCACATTTTCTGACCCTAATATTCAACAGTGGTTGGCCAAGAATCACTGGGAGCCATCTTCAGTACCCCCCTGAGAGTCCCGTCTCCACCCAATAAGTTTTGTAAAATGTGGTACAGTGGGAAGGGCACGAATTGGAGGGTGATGGATCCAGCCCCTGCCTGGTTGGGGCACTGTGATGTCCCCTTATTTTCCAACCTGCAGTGCACACAGGAGGGTGATACCCTGGGTTAATGGGTAGGGTGAGGACCATTGATATTGTCTACTGGTTCACCCTGCCAGAGCCATTGGATACCTCTCAATCTATGTGAAGTCCAGAGTATGATTTGACTGTATTGATCCCTGTAGTTGATTATTATGTCCTCAATTTTGCCATTGGTCCTTACTGACAGAGACAAGGCAAAGGTGAATAAGACACAGTTCATGTCCTGGGTGTCTAGCAGTGGGAAATATGGGGAGACACTGTTTGTGTGGGCTAGTGAGTGGGTGTTAAGAATAGGGGTATACTGAATAACTAGGGCATCTAGGGAAAGAGGAGGGACTTCTCTTATAATTATGTGCCCTGATTTCTCCAGGTCTGATCATTATTACCGTATTTTTTCAGTGTATAAGACAACAGGGTATATAAGACGACCCCCTAATATTATATATTGTATATTATATATTGAATTGTATATTCACAGTGAGCCAATCACAACAAGCAACCATTCAAAGGTTATACTGTAATAGACTTCCTGTCTGACTCTGGCCCACTTGAGCAGGCTTTTTATAGTGTAGATTCGGGTACAGAACATTGTATAATTTGCATACATAAAAAGCCTGCTTGGATTGGCTGAGTTAGAGAGGTGGTCTGAGCAACCTTGCAGTGATTGGTGCGGGATCGAGTTGGAAAATTTCTTTCGTGGCAATATCCAGACAATTTTCATTTAGCAGCATATCGAAACGTTTTCAGGATATACTCAGCATATAAGATGACCCCCGATTTTCAGTTGACTTTTTTTCATTTCAAAAATTGTCTTATACATTGGAAAATATGGTAGCATTTACTGTGGCAAGCCTGTTCTATTCCTCTCCCTCTTCAGCTTTGATAACTCTTCTATCATGGGTGGGTCACGAATGTTCTTTTCTGAAGAGCAATTATTAGACATTTGTGTATGTATGTGTGTGTGGGAGATAGGTTTCTTGCTAACATTAGTAGGGACAAAACTCCTTCCATGAATCTCCTCACGAGAGCCTTGCCTGGTGGAGCTGTGCTCTCCCCATGCCTAGGAAAAGTGATGCTGAGCTCAGGTGATCTCATAATTGCTTCAGTGAGGCCACTGGGCTGATCTTTATACCAGCTCTTGGAACTGTTTGGGATGAAATATAGAGATGTGTTTGCAAAGTACATTGGAAAAATAATTTCTCTAGTTATCTCTCTGGTTTCTTGGGCATGGTAGTGAGTGGAATAGTGGATGCCCAAAATATGGGTGCTACTCCTAACCTGGGGAAAGCTTGATCATACCTAAGTTTGGCAAAAAGGTCTTTCAGATTAAGTTCACTTAAGGTCTTGCTCTATTTTGCTTGAGCCTAAATCCAGTGACAGAGATGCCTCTAGGCAGAGGAGTATTTAAGACACAGAGGCAAGAAATAAGGCCATCTGGAGGCAGGAAGCCCAAGCCAAGGAGTATCTGGAGCCCCCCAAAGCCAGAATGGCACCCTAAGAGCCTTTAGAACAGTGCCTTGTATCCACACATACATCTTGGCTTGAATTGGCTTTCTGGGTTCCAAAAATAAACTACATTGGTTGTTGCTCTGGGTTTGTGGTCCCAGACCACAAATATAGTACTTTAGATCAAACACTCCCCAGTTAGGGTAAAGATTCTGGCTTTCAGGTCCCAGGAAGGCTGAGAGGAAAACATCTGACTAAGCAGAAGCCTTGTATAGAGCTCATATGAGTTAATGAGATAGTACAATGAGGCATGGTTTTACAGAAGGTTCTAGACTGCCGTCATTCCTGCTATTTACAACAGAATTTCCACCTGGAATCCTCTTCTCTTCCAGTGTTTCCTTCCTCTTGGAGTTTTGCTTTGAGTGAGCATCTGGAAGAAGCTACTGGTATAGACTAGAGAAATTGTTGCCATGTTAAATTGTGTTACTCCCCTTGTGAAAGACCCCCAGGTATCCAGGTGCTGGAACTGGGGCCCACTGGGGTCTGTTCTCTTTAATGGGTTCCTGGGTTCTCTGTAACTTTAAAAACAGTCTTTGTTGTTTTAAGTCCATGATCTATTCTTCAAAGACTTGGAGCTGAGCTCAGAGGGGCTTCAAAAATAAAAGACAGTGGCAAGTTATTGTCCATCTAAAAAATTTTCTGACACTTGAATGTTGACAGGGACTGCAGCCCAACTGGGCTGTTCTGTGCACTTGAATTTCAGAGGGTAATGGCTACCCTGGGAAGCATTCAGTGCTGGGGACCATTGAGAGGAATAGCTGGGCCCCATGACAGCATTGATCACAGCTGCCTGCTCTTCTTTTCCCACACTCGCCAGCTGTCTGTCACTGCCTTGTCAAAAATGTGCTGTTGTCAATCATGCTTGAGGTTTTTTTTTTTGACAAAAGCAATTATGACCATTTACTCCCAGCTCTCCTTGCAATGCTCTAGTTATGCTTCTCGCCAGCTTCGATGCTGAAGGAGGGTCACTTCATCTACTCCCTGCTGCCCTTTCTCCTGAAAGGGCAGGGATTGCATTTTGCAGGACCTTCATGCCTGATGGCAAGGTTTCTTATTCTAGCACAGAGAAAGCTATCTGGACATCATAGGAGGTGCTGGACCATAGAAAAGGAACCTAAGTAGATCCTTGTATGGAAAGATCCACTTTTTTTCTCCTTCAGTGAACTCAGCTTTGTGAGCTGCCCAGGGGAGAGAGAGTGAAGACAGGTGTTCCTGATCAGGGCTGTGTTAAGATGCATTCTCTAGGCTCAGGGAATATGGGGATTACCTCAACTGTTTCTCAGTATTGGTGGTCAGGAGGTCAGTAATGTCCAGGTATCTTCTTGCAGATGACTTGGTTGTCTTTAAAACCAAGAATCACCATTGATTTCTTTGGAAGCAGACGTCTTATTTGCAATCTCCCATTCACAGCCACAGGATAGGTAGTATTATCCTCCAGAGTTGGTGCCGGAAACCATCCACTGATGGACTGACCTTGCAACTGCTAACAGGGCTTGCTCTAAACCAGCCCTGAATGAAAACAGATATTCCACTTTCAAAGAGCAAGTGGGTTCTTTCAGAGTTCCACGAAGCTTGGATTTAATGTGGTGAAAGAGCATCACTTGATTGAGTGATGAAAGAGGAGCTAGTCTCAAAAGGAAACCATTTTTCCCATCACATAATCTGAACCTTTAATTGGGTCAATTAGATCAATATCTGTCTAGAAAGAGGATGAAATTCAAAGAGGGCAAGAGATCAGATTGTTACTGCCAAGGCAAACTATGAACAAACATCTTTCCTCTTTAATTGCAAAGAATGAATAGCTCTCTAGGGGGGCTAGCAAAACAAAACAAAAAACACGTGGGTCACAGCCCGGTTTTGTAATTCAATTTTTGGAATCCATAAATGGATTCTCATTTACATAGACATGTGCTTCTTTATAAAAATGGCAGAGTGGGCTTTACCTACCCAAACCTATTTCACAATAATTTATGATTTCAAGAGGCACATGGCTCATAAAGCTATGGACTATACTTCAAATAAATGTGTATTAAGAGGTATAACTCTGGGACTGGTGAGGTAGCGCTAGAGGTAAGGTGTCTGCCTTGCAAGTGCTAGCCAAGGAAGGACCGCGGTTTGATCCCCGGTGTCCCATATGGTACCCCCAAGCCAGGGGCAATTTTTGAGCGCTTAGCCAGGAGTAACCCCCCGAGCATCAAATGGGTGTGGCCCCCCCAAAAAAACCAAAAAAAATAAATAAGAGGTTATAACTCTAGGGGCTTTAGGAAGGGAGAGAAGGATGGTCAGAGTATGAAGGATACTTAAGGCAGTGGAACTATTCTACATGACGCAATAATGATAGACATGTGTCATTATAGATTTGCCCAAACTTATAGAATGTTCACTACCAAGAATGGTCTGTGATGCAAACTATGGGATTCAGGGGATTATGGTGTTTCAGTGGAGGTTTACCAATTACAACAATGAGGAGAAAATAGTTCTTATTTGGAAAACTTCAGAAATGGTTCTTCAGACCTTTGACCTATTGGATGAGGCCCACCTACTTGATGGGGAGCAAGAGCCTTTACTTAAAAATCTACTTATGTTGAATATTAGGAAAAGTACATTTAACTTATGCTTTCAGCAACAGAAAAATACTATCACAGTGACATTGATCAATTCCACCAAATATTGGGGTGTTCTGGTCCATTGAAGTTCATATATCACACAGTTGTTTCCTTTTTTAAGAATTTTTAAGCCATCACACAGTTGTATTTTAAGACTTTTAAAAAATCTGAAATACTGGGGCCAGTGAGGTGGCGCTAGAGGTAAGATGTCTGCCTTGCAAGTGCTAGCCAAGGAAGGACCACGGTTCGATCCCCGGTGTCCCATATGGTCCCCCAAACCAGGGGCAATTTCTGAGCGCTTAGCCAGGAGTAACCTCTGAGCATCAAATGGGTGTGGCCCAAAAAGCCAAAAAAAAAAAAAATCTAAAATACCATTATCATGCTTCAATGAGTCCAGTGTCTTAGTTGCTCAGGAATCAGCCCTGAGTAGGATGCTGGTTGGCCTTGGTGCTCCTAGGAGATCACATAGTTCCCAAACAGCCTTTGTGTTTCTACACTAAAGCATCTTCACAGATAGACTACGTATTCGGAAGTTTGATTTTGCTCAATGAATCCAAATGAATTTTAACTCTGAATCAGGAAAATCACAGGATATCTTGAATCTAACCAGCCAGGTTTAAGTTCATGAGCATGAATATTAAATATCACCAACTAGCTGACACTTGGTCAGACAAGTTTCTGCATAAAGAAAGAGGACAACAGAGAGCAGAGGAAGTTGCAGAGTTTGTTTGTTTTGTATTGCTTAGCTCAGGGAAATTGCCTATAAGCCCTTCTGTTGGTAGAAATAAAATAAAATGCTATCTTCTTTTAAATTGTTATCCAACGATATAGACCTCAGGTCATTAGCTAAACCAAGGTAAATTACTTGCCATTTGACTTTGTGTGACTTCCCTCACAAGAGGAATGTTCCAGTACCATTGTTAGGCCAGGCATAACAATATGTCTTGCTTCAAAGTTAGCAAGAAGCCATGAAAGAGAGGTCTCTTTCTTGACTTTGCATGATCTTGCCTGTCAAACTCCTGAGGCATAAGCAGAGATTCTGGGAGAAGATGCACTGAATTTTCACATCTTTCCCACCAATTGAAGGCTTGAGGACTTTCTGGAAAGGCAGGCTCTGGGGACATCTGAGCCCTGAAAGAAACAAATGCTTAAGTAAATTCAGATCTCTTTCTAGGATTGTATTTCTTCATTTTCTCTTATCACTCACTTTTATTTTTGAATAAGTTTTTTTGGGGGGGGCACACCCGGCGGTACTCAGGGGTTACTCCTGGCTGTCTGCTCAGAAATAGTTCCTGGCAGGCACGGGGGACCATATGGGACACCGGGATTTGAACCAACCACCTTTGGTCCTGGATCGGCTGCTTGCAAGGCAAACGCCGCTGTGCTATCTCTCCGGACCCTTGAATAGTTTTTAATTGAATTGCCAAGAGATATACAGTTATAAAAGTTGTTCATGATTGAGTTTCAGTCATACAATATTCCAAAACTCATCCCTTCACCAACACATGTTTCCTGCCACTTATATCCCCAGTCCTCCTTCCCATTCATATCTTTATGCCTGCCTCTATGGCAGACATTGCCCTTCTCTATCTTTTATCTTTTTTGTTCTTTTAGACATTGTTGTTTTCAATATTGTTACTGAATGGGTATCATGCATATCACTTCATTTGCTTTCAGTACCCAATTCTTAACCAGAACATTCATTTTCAACTCAGTGTTATAATGCTCCCGGATCTGCCCTCACTGCTCTTCCCCATACTTTGTGGAAAGTTTCCTACTATAGACCAGTATTTTTTTTTTTTTTTGGTTTTTGGGCCACACCCGTTGTTGCTCAGGGGTTACTCCTGGCTATGCGCTCAGAAGTCGCTCCTGGCAGGCACGGGGGGACCATATGGGGAACCGGGGGATCGAACCGGGTCCGTCCTAGGTTAGCACAGGCAAGACAGGCACCTTACCTCCAGCGCCACCGCCCAGCCCCCTAGACCAGTATTTTTATCATGATTTTTTTAAAATAAAATAAAACATACTTTTATTTTTATTAGACTTTTCCTCTCACCCAGGAATTTTTTAAATTGAAGTAATATCACTGCACTATAATTATATATGTGAATATATAAGTGTTTCAAGGCTGGAAAAATAGTACAGGGTTTAAATTACTAGCTTTGCATGTGGCTCACCTTGATTCTACCCCTGGCAATGACATGCTTCCCTGAGCATCACCATAAATGATCTCTGAGCACAGCACCAAGAGGAATCTTAATCTCCACCAGGTGTGGCCCCCAAACAAAAACCTAAACAATTGTGTGTAAGTTTCAGGTATGCAGCATTAAAGCCCAGCATGTGTCTCTACTAGATGAAGTTCCCCACTGAAAATCCAGTTCTGCTCTTTACCCTACTATGTCACCTGTTTAGTCCCATTTTTCTCTCCTTTATTCTTTCTCTTTTGGTAACTACTGGAGGCTACTAGGTTGATTTCATAATCTATAATGTTTGTTTTCATCTTTCTTAGTTACTTATTGGCCTTTATTTCTATATACCACATCTGGGTGAAACCATACTATTAATTTTTGTCTATCTGGTTCTTTCACTAAGTGCAATGTCCCTTAAGGCCACGCATAAATGTCGTAAAAAAGCAGAGTTTTGTCTTTTATATGGTCTGTAATAGCTTTTAAATGACTAATTGTCTCACTATAGGGCACTGTCTTTGCAGCATCATCTGTCAGTGGGTACTTGATTTTTTTTAGATCTTGACTTTGGTGCTAGAGCATTGGGTGCATGGATTAAATCACTTGCTTTGCTTGTGCAGGACCCAAGTTTTATCCCTGGCACCATATAAGCTCCTCTGAGTACCTGCAGGAGTGGTTCCTGAACACAGAATCAAGAATAAGTCCTGATTACAGTTGGATGTTCCCCCTCAATAATTCTTTTTGCAGATCTTGCTTTTTTGTCAGTAGTGCTTCAATAGCAAAGAGATGCAGACAGCCCTTTAGATAAGTATCTGTGTGTGTTTGTAAAACTGTCTGTGAAATAGAGTGATAATCTTAAGAACACAAATGTTCTCATTCTTCCAGGAACCCATGTCACCTGCTGTGCTTAAGATCATATGTCAAAGATCGGGCATGGTCACTTGGGCAGTTTTGCCCTCCAGGAAATATCTAGCACCATTGAAGACATTTTGGATGTCACAGATTGAGGGGTTGTCTAGTGGTCAGAGACAACGGGTGTGGGCTGACATCCTGCCTTTCCCAGCACAGTTGCCATTGCAGAGATTAGTTACCCACCCATGCCAAAAACATTCAGACAAAACAGCTTCTTCTGTGCACATCTTACCACATCTGCAGTTTGGCAGATGTGAGAGACAATTTTCAAGACTCACTGGAATCCACCCACTCTCCAAGTTTCTGGACTTAGGAAATAGAATATTTTTGGAACTGGGTCCTGTTTAATTAACTCCAAATATTCTTCCTCCAAGTCTTGGCTTACTACTATTTGAATTTTCATGAAGAAAAGATTAGGACCAGATTAAAGGTTGTATTAAAGTCTACTGTTTTTTCTTCCATTTGAAGTTTTTTTTCTATTATAAAAGGTTTTAGACTTATAAAGCATAAATCTAAGAATCTTCTTGTTCCAGGTGAAATTATTTTGCTCATGATTTCCAACCACCAGACAAAAATGATGAGCTTTAAAATTATTTTCACTTTTTTTTTGTTTGTTTTTTTGGGCCACACCCAGTGACGTTCAGGGGTTACTCCTGGCTATGCGCTCAGGAAAAAAAATTATTTTAAAAATCATTTAAAAATTTGTCAAACATGTGTGGTTGCCATTTAATTTTGACAAGTGGGTACAACATATAACTCCTAGAATTCCCCTTCCTCTTATATAGTGAATTCTGTCTATCGTTCAGAAGTCTCTCCATAGTTCCAGAAATCTCTCCATTATCTCAGAAGACTCCTTCACATCTTTTTTAGGACATTTTTCATCCTTTCTGTGTTGTCACAGTGGAGGCATTTTTTAAAAGCTGTTTCCTATTAGACTTCATGTCAATGGGGCGATTTCTCTGTGATCCTGGAAGTGTTTGCTCAGTACCTTGAATTTCTTCACATCTTTTTAAGCCTCTGGAATTTTATTGTCTTGTGCATCCTACACATTGTTGCTTCTTTTGATAAACCTTCACATGTTCCCAGTACCTTTATTTGGTAACAGAGCTGTCTTAATCATCCGCCTGCTCTTTCAGCAGTCATGTTATCTGTTCCACTTGTCTATGATGGACTCTGCTGAGTAAAAAATAAAGAGGATAATTTTTTAATGGTAGAAGAAACTGCTGAATGTTGTGTCAGAATGTGATTTCCAGTTTCCTGTCACTCTGGAAAGCTGAACATTCCGATCACTTGTATTTTTACCCACTGGACATTACCAGACTGTTTCTTGTGTGTGTGTTTTTGGACCACACCCAGTGGTACTCATAACTTACTCTTGGCAGGCTCAAGGGACCATATGGGATGCTAGGGACCGAACCTAGGGATCGGCTGTGTACAAGGCAAATGCCCTCCCTCCTCTGCTGTGCTATAGCTCTGCCCCAGGGCACTATGAGAGTTTTGATATCATTTGTATGTGTGTGCATGTTTTGTGATCTTATTGTTGCTTTAATTTGGCTATAGTTCATGACTCAACATTTTGTACATTTTCTTTGGCATACAATCTATTTAGAAAGCTTCCTTGGGGACAGTATTGAGGTCCTTTGCAACTAATTTCTTTCTTTCTTTTTATGATAAACTAATGGTGTACCCCTATTTGCTTTGCAAGCCTTTTTTTCCCAAAGAACCGGTCTTTTTAATATTTTTTGCTATTTGCAGTTTGCCTAGTCATTTTCTAAATGGTGTCTTTGATGAGCAGTAGTTTTAAATTTTGATTAAACCTAATTCGTCACTCTTTTCTTTCATGGTTACTGCTTTCTGTGTCCTATTTAAGCAGTCATTTTCCATTCGTTCTCCACTTGCTAAATCATTTTTTCCCCAAAACATTCTGGTTTGGGCTTTGTATTTGGGCCTTTTTCAAGTTGACTGTCACTTAGAGAGCAAGGTGGAGTCAGAAATTTGACTTTTTTTTCCTTTAGATTTCCATTTTGCCAATCCCATTTATTGCAAAGACTTTCTCTCACTAGCAAAGAGCTTGGTTGCCTTGGCAAAAATCAACAGAGTTGTAATATGGGTTTGTTTCTTTACTGTACTGCTCCTTCTTCCAGGTATCTGTCTTGATGGCTTTACCATATCCTAGTGATTGCTGGGTTGATGGTACATCATTCATTCAGGTTGTTGGAAATCTTCCTCTTGCTTCTCTTTTTCTCAAGGGTGCTTTGGCAACATTAGGGCATGTGACAATTTCTCTCTGAAAGATACTTTATGCCTTAGTAGCTGGCTATCAAAAGGGAAGTCACAGAGGTCATCTGGAGGCATAGACAATGACAACCCCCAGGAGTTTCAGGAGGACCTAGAAGGAACCCCATGATCTACTAGGATGCATTTAACTTTTGGACATTATGGCTCTTAGCTTTGCAATGAATGTAACTATCTCAGTGATTGTTCCACATGACCCTAAAGATGTCACACATGTGCTGATTATAACATTCTATCCATGTCAGGCAAATTAGGAGGGTTTGAAATCACTAAACTTTTTTATCCCTTGATATCTTCATGTTCAGTTATTTTCTGTGAATTGAGTTTGATGATCATTAATTAGGATTATTGGGCTGTTTGTTTCTCCTTTTGGTTTTTTATCAATGTGTCTTGGAACTTTATTTGGGGCACTTGCACTTTCATGGTGAGGATTTGAAATGACTCTTTCTTTTATGTATTATGCTCCTGTTTTTCTTTCTCTGATCATATTTAATCCTTGTGGCTACAAGGACCCCTCCATGAACCTTAGTTACAACAGGACCTTGCTCTTAGCCCTTGGTGGAGAGATGATTTTAAATTGTGAAGGGGTCACTGCATGGATAGCTATTTTGTATAGGCCCCTTTCATCACTATTTCGAGTCTGTGTCTTTTAAACAGTCTTTCCAATCTACGCCTATCTATTATTCACCAAGCTCAGTGTGTTCAAAATAGAAATTCAAATTACTACATGTCTCCTATAATGGATATCTTTGGGGCCATGGATGGATGGAAATAGAGAGAGAGAGAGTAAAAGAGAGTGAAAAAGAGATGCCAAAGAGTGCTCTACACATTCAGAGAGGCTTCTGTAGTAAGTAATAATACAAATGATCCATGAAAGTTGAGTCTGGAGATGTCAAAGTGACACTGTCCCTCCATTCCAATGAATAGAAAATAAGTTCTGAGGAGGGAGCCATAAAAACTTTCCTTTGGGGTACAGCATCTCTAGGGCCCTTCTTTGCATTTATCAGATTCAGGTAGACCATGTACATTCTCAGAAACCATGATTTTTATGTTTCACCTTTGAGAGCACTCATATGAGAGCACTCAGCTATGCCTATGGAACCTGGAACCTGATGCCAATCTTTTCTTCCCAGTTTGTCTCCTTCTTGGTGGCTTTGCCTCCTCTGCCTCTCTGCCAGCATCTAATTGGGCAGAGCAAAGTCATGTGAAAGTTACCTGGAACCAATTTAATTAGTAGACTGCCATCTGCCAAAGGAAAATGAAGTGGATTGTTTGCCAGCCAACTTGGTGCTGTCTTCAAATGACTAAACCCAAAGGCGGTTTTTCCTTCCATCAGCCTCCGGAACCTGCTAATTAATGCTAACTAGTACTGTCTTTCTATGCCAGCTGTGGACTTAACCCTGGGGAGATAGACATAGGAAATTCTGGAAACAGCATTTGAAGATATTTCTAGGGGTAAAATTCTAGAATGAAGATTTCAGCTCACTCTATAGCTTCAAATTCATCATGACTCTAGACAAGGCATTCCTAACCCTTGAAGAGTGCCCTTCTAGGAGGATGGGTTAGCTCACACCAGTGACCCCAACATCCCAAAGAGTCACTCAGTGTCTGTCAGGTCCTGTCAGGTCCTGCTGCCCCCACATTCCAGCCACTTTGTCCCTGTGACAGTCATGGAAACTGCTTTCTTGATCAAATATATGAAGTGGGTCAGGAATTCTGTTCGTGGCATTTAAGGACCTGTCTTGAAGATGAAAAAATATCCAACAAAATGGAAGATAACGTTCATCATACATGGTGCTCATCCCCACAATAAAGAACTTGCCAAACCCAACCACAAAATGTGGAGAAGAGCTGAATAGGTGCTTTATAGAAGAAGATAGACAGATGGGCAGAAGGTTCCTGAAAAACTGTTCAGTATCATTGATACAAATCAAAATTATGGTGAGCAATCAGCTCATGCCAGGGAGAATGCCTGGCTTTAGAAAAGGCCAGAAACAACCAATGAGAGCAGGGAGGTGGGAAAAAGAAACCACTTCTCAATGCTGATACAACTGTAAACTGGTTCAGCCACTGTGGAACTCAGTATGGGGACATTTAAGAAAATTAAAAATATAGCTAGCATTGGGGCCGGGCGATGGCGCTGAAGGTAAGGTGCCTGCCTTGCCTGCGCTAACTTAGGACGGACCTTGGTTCGATCCCCCGGTTCCCCATATGGTCCCCCGTGCCTGCCAGGACCGACTTCTGAGCGAATAGCCAGGAGTAACCCCTGAGCGTCACGGGTGTGGCCCAAAAACCAAATATATATATATATATAGCTAGCATCAAATCCAGACATTCTATAACTTTCTGTTTATCCTAAGGACACAAGGGTCACTAGTCAAGAAACATAGCTTCTTTGCAGCTCTATTTACAATAACCAAGATCTGAAAACAGCCCAAATGCCCCAGAACAGATAAGTGGATGAGAAGATATGGTTTGTGTATACTAAATTACTGCCCAGTCATAAGAAAAAAGTCTTGTCTTTGTAGTAACATGGACAGAATTACTAGAAGATCATGTTAAATTGGTAAGTCAGAAGGAAAAAGACAAATACCAGATGAGCTCTATTGTATGTGGGACCCAAAATAACAAATCTTAGGAAAAGACAGAACCAAACAAAATACAACTCTTAGGATTAGAAGCAGGCAGGGGATTTAATCAGAGGAAAGGGGTCTAATAGGGAAGGGAAGCTGATATACAGGCAGTGTGCATGGTGTGGGACATATATTTTAAAGAGATATAAAATGATACCCCAAGAGTAATGTCACCTCAAATTAAAAACAAGAGTAGAAAAAAAGTAGAAAACCTGAATCAAAGAAAAAATTAACTTTGATCCATGCATTACACTTGGAGTAAAGAAAATCATTTGAAATGAATCACAAAATGAAAATAAATTTATAAATTAAAAATTTGCTCAGATGGCTAGTTTTGGTAATTTGACATAGTTAAAGGTTTTTAGAGGCAAAAACAAAGCACTAACAATTTAAAAATTGATAAATTGAACTACAGAAAATTGATAGTTTTGCCTCTCCAAGGATATCACTATTAAATTTAAAAGGAAAATCACATACTATTATATTTATAAATTATTTATCTTGCAAAGGACTTGTACAACATGGCTAGACTTTACAAAGAGCTTCCATAGATCAGCAAACAAAAGACATTTCCGCTAAAGTTGGCAAAATCCTAAACAGTCTCTGCATTAAAGAAAATGCACAATATATTGCAGTAAGATCAGAAAAAGCTACTCAGTAGAGAAATACCAACTAACGAACAATGAAAGACACTTTCCAACAGTTGGCTCATGGGAAAGGAGAAAACTGACACTTAAAGTTGAACTACACAGAAAACTACCATAATCACGTGAATGAATGAGAGAACTGGAAAGCCTGTCTGGAGTACAGGTGTGGGTGGGGTGGGAGGGAGGGAGACTTGGGACATTGGTGGTGGGAATGTTGCACTGGTGAAGGGGGTATTCTTTACATGACCAAAACCTAATCATAATCATATATGCAATCAAAATGTTTAAATAAAGACAAAATTAAATTAAATTAAAATTAAAAAAAAAAGCTGAACGATGTGGGTCCAGATGGAGTGTTTTGCTCTTGTGGTGGAAGTATACATTGGTTGGGCCATTTTGCAGATTCTTAGATGATTTCTTATAAAAGTCAACCATGAATTTATCATATGACTTAGCAGATTCATTCCAAGGTGTTTTACCAAGAAAATAGAGAACACATAACCAGAGAAGGCCATGCACAATATATTAGTAGCAATTTTCTTTTTGTTTTGTTTTGTTTTGTTCAGCCATAGCCATGCTGAAGGGTTACTCCTGGCTCTTTGCTCAGGAATCACTTCTGGCAGGCTCAGGAGACCATATGGAATGCTAGGGATTGAACATGGGTTGGCTATGTGCAAGGCAAATGCACTCCTTACTGTGCTATTGCTTTGGCCACAGTTTTTTTTAAATAAGCCCATGTGTTATCACTAAATTACTAACAATTAACATAAAAATTTAATTACTAACAATAGGAAAATACATATATATTTATATAGTATTATTATTATTTTTTTTTTTTTTGGTTTTTGGGTCACACCCGGCAGTGCTCAGGGGTTACTCCTGGCACCATGCTCAGAAATTGCTCCTGGCAGGCACGGGGGACCATATGGGGCACCGGGATTCCAACCGATGACCTTTTGCATGAAAGGCAAATGCCTTACCTCCATGCTATCTCCCGGGCCCTTAGCATGGAGGTAAGGCGTTTGCCTTTCATGCAAAAGGTCATCGGTTCGAATCCCGGTGCCCCATATGGTCCCCCGTGCCTGCCAGGAGCAATTTCTGAGCATGGTGCCAGGAGTAACCCCTGAGCACTGCCGGGTGTGACCCAAATACCAAAAAAATAAAAAAATAAAAAAATAAATAAAATTAACAAACATCAAAAACATGATATTGAAACTAGAAAAGCAGACACACATAAATACCTTAATGGAATTCTGTTTATCTGAAGGCCTAAAGTAATTATAATTATCTTTGGAGCAGAATCTGTGATTGTTCTGAGTAAAAAGGGTAAGTCCAAGGGCTGGGGTAGAGAAGGGCTATGAAACCTGCTTATGTGATTGTATTTTTCAGGACTATAGTGCAGGTACATGTAGTTCATTGTATATCAATTTTATATAAAAAAAAAAGCTAGACTAAGAGCAACATTTCTACATACTCAAAGTTATATTATCTAATGCGTCCCAAGGACATTTGCGAACAGCTTGGTGATTGATAGAAGTTTTCAGGTGGCATTTAGTTTCACTCACCAAACAAGCAGGTTGCAAGTTGTGACACATTTCAGTGGTATTTGAACTGATATTGAAAACCATGTTGTGAACTGAGTTTGTTTCCCTCTGAGACAGTTTACTCATGCTACAGCTAGATAGATGTGTCCTCTGTCTACTTGCTCATCTCTTGGTCATTCTCATAACAGCCAATGGGTTTTCCTGCTGCTGTTCTCTTTAAAAATCTTAGGATGCAAGCCAGACTCTTACAATAAAGCCTAAGTGGCTTCCAGGTCCCACAAAGCACCAAAGAAATCAAAGAAATCCAGCTTTGAGCCTCATTCCTAATGGTTCCAGGATTGGGCCAAGCCCCTCCCCTCCTAAAATATCTACTTGGATATATCTCTTGTGCACTTTGACCTGTCTCCCTGCTTCTCACTTTTCAGACCTCTCTAAAATAGTACTGTTGCCCTTAACCAGTACGGCAATCACTGTCTCTTCTAAAAGCCCATTTCTTTCTTTCCTAATGCTTTTCAGGATGAAATTATTTCTATCGTTAAATTCCACAAAGCTGAGAGCTAAGTCTGTTTCATGGGACCCTGAGTGTGATGCAGGAACTGAATGAGTATTTGTTGAGTGAAGGGTTCAATGATAAAGCACATGATGACAGAGTGTGTGTTTGTGTGTGTGTGTGTGTGTGTGTTGTGATATCGCCACATTTTTTTCTAAATCTTGGCAGGGTAGTTTCTTTCTTAGTCATTAACAAATCCTTGTATGATGGTAGGGCAAAAAGCCATCTTTCTCTAAATTTGGATATTTGACTGCCTGCACTGAGCTGGCTTTTCACTGAATTACAGCCTCTTTAATGGTTTAAACACTGAAGTGGAAATCAGGGCACTGTGTCCTCTTCTTCCTCTGGATGGGAAGAGAGAGTCTAATATGGTTGCAGGATTTTGACATTTTCCCCATCCTCATTCTGTCAGTGTTGGCCATGGATGAGTTCATTTCCTGTGTTCTGCATGCATACACTTCGTTGCTCATGCCCAGAAAACTGCCCGGCTGGTAGACCAGATGGACACTTTTTCTCATTCTCCGCTGTCCCTTCCCTGTTCCTTCCTCCTTGTGACCCCAACTCCTTTGGTAAATGAATGACTTAATCTAGGATATACTTTGGCCTCCTTTCTATGCCCAGAGCCTTATTTCTCTAAAACATCATATCAGCTCAGCTAATTTCCAAATCTCAAGTTTCAGACTGAGAAGCACTGAGCAGGCACACTTGATGCAGGACAAATTCTGAGAGTTGAGGGGAGTGGGGACTCTGCCACTTAAATTCTCCTCTCCTGATCATGGATGTGGTATAGACACAGTTCTGCTACTTTAGAAGGAGGTATAGACAGGGGCTCTGTGTGGAGACAATGTTACCTGATTCATTTGGAGGGATGGTGGCAGAAAGTTAAAGTTGTGTGCCAAATAATTATTCTGTATAATAATGAGATGAGTCTTTTGAAATAACTTAAACATGTATTCCTGCTGGGGGGGGGTCCCTCTCATCTTGGTACAGTTGTTACTGATCATTGGCAGGTTTACCTGCTTATGCTGTTCAATAAAGGGAGCAGGTTCCATGAAGTCATGGTTCCCTGAATGTGTTGTCTTAGAATTGCAGGATCAGACGGTTAAGACCACATATCACTGGAAAGGGCAGGTATAGGGAGGCAAGGAAAATTGCTTCAGAAGAGATGGGTGGGTCTGAATAGTGAGAGATGATTGAGTGCCATGAAGGAATCCACGAGAATTCTTAAAGATCCCTGTGAAAAAGTCCCCTCTGGTGCTTTAAGTAGGCAAAGTGTGATATTCCACTGCAGCGCACTTTTATCCTCAAAATCTTTTTTTAAAATCAGTTATTGAGGGGCTGGGCGGTGGCGCTGGAGGCAAGGTTCCTGCGCTAACCTATGATGGACCGCGGTTCGATCCCCCTTGTTCCCCATATGGTTCCCCGTGCCTGCCAGGAGCGACTTCAGAGCGAATAGCCAGGAGTAACCCCTAAGCGTCACCGGGTGTGGCCCAAAACCAAAAAAATAAAAATAAAAATAAAATCAGTTATTGAGACTAGAGCAACACTTGTAGAAGGTTTAACTTGCATGATGCCAACCTGACTTCGATCCTAAGTATCCCATATGGTCCCACAAGCCCTGTGAGAAGTAACCCTGAGCATCATTGGATGTAGTCTAAAACCCAAAATAATTCAGTAACTTAAATAAATAAATTAAATAAATTATTAAACTGAGGTATTTTCCTGTATTTAAGTGTCTGGTGCCTTACCTATTGTCCATGCTTTTTTGTTTTGTTTTGTTTTGTTTTGAGCCACACCTGGTGACGCTCAGGAGTTACTCATGGCTCTTCGCTCAGAAATCGCTCCTGGTTTGGGGGACCATATGGGACAATGGGAATCAAACCCAGGTCCATCCAGGGTCAGCTGCTTGCAAGGCAAATGCCCTATCGGTGTGCTATCGCTCGGCCCCTTGTCCATGATTTTTCAAAGATTTTTAGAAGTAATGTTTGGATCATAGAAGATGATTCTTAGTGTCCTTGAGGACACTAATTAACTTGTCTCTGTTTCTCGCTGTCTTTGTCTCTGTCCCTCTCTCTCCACACATGCATGCGCGCGCGCGCGCACACACACACACACACACACACACACACACACACACACACACACACACTACACCACTACCACCACTATTAAAATTCTCTGGGCATTTGTCTTGCATATGACCAACCTGGGACAGACCTGGGTTCAATTCACACCATCCTATATGGTCCCCCAAGCCTGCCAGGAGCAATTTCTGAGTGCAGAGCCAGGAGTAACCCCTAGCCCAAAAACAAACAAAAATAATAATAATTCTCTCTGCCCAAGCATCTGTTTGTGAGTGTGGGTATGTTCACATTTTGGGGGCAAGATGTCACATGCGGGGAATTTCAGTATAAATCGTGAATTTGCCTTTGGCTCTGGGAGGGACATAGAGCAAATTGTCTCCTTTGAGTGAATTGAAGCAAACACACGGCCTTGTGCTCAAATAACTAAGGCTTCTTAAGTATTCTTTTCTGGATTTGTAATAGACATCTCTGGACATTGTTCTACTTTATCTGTAGGCAAACCCTGCCAGGGTCAGCATGCCCAGCATTTCATTCAGCTCAGTTTCAGGTGAGACCCACGTGTTAACTGTCTTGCTGAAGACCACACTAGTAACAGGTGAATATTCAGAAAAGGAGCCCTTAGATGGTACAGTTAGTGTGAAGCGTTAGGGAAGATTTCTCCAATGGATGATGCATACATGAAAAAAACTGTTTCTTCTTTGAAAGCTGAATAATTGGAGTCTTTTAATTTATGTTCATGCTTGTATTCATAGGGCAGGCTTCATTGCTAATAATTTTCACACAGAAAATAGATAATCCAAGTTCTAGTTTAGCAGTTTTCTGAGCTTGTGCAGATCATGCCAAGCATAACAAATGGCAGAGTTGCAGGCATGTATTCGCATGAACAAGAGAGAGAAAAGGGATGAGGTCTGTCTTTTCACCCTGAAGAAATTGCTACACCAGAAAAATAAAGTAGCAACGAAGCCTGAAATCCATCCTGGCATCCGATTTGTAACAGACAACCTGGCTAGTTTCATTTATTCTGTATTTATTTCCATTATAAACCTTGAGTGCTCCCTGAATGCTCTCTTGCTAAATCAATGTTTTCAGATTTCTCTTGGCTTGAATTTTATAATCTGAGAAATCAGTCAAGTGCCTCGGGAGAATGCGATGTCTTATTCTGCCTGCAACCTCCAAATGCTTCTTGTAATTAAGTATTAGTTGGAGTTCATTGCACTTGAATAATGAGGTGATGTTCTGGTAGACTTTTCTGGTTGTTTCTTTGAGGGGAGCATTGCTTCTGTTTTCTGGTTAAACAAATCACATCAAGTCATAAATATGCAATGTGAAGGTTTCATAACGATACTTTGCAATCTCCTAAAACTCATTTCATCCTTTTGTTCCCAGATAGGGTGTTGTAATTGGGGCATGTGGTTCCATGTATGCCTCTCATATCAAAGCTTTGACAATAAAAGGGGCCCAGGGTTGGAGGATTGAAATGTTTTATTTTTTGCTACAGTGGTCTGACTTGCTTGAGAATCAAATGAATGGCTCAGTAATCACTAGCTCAAATTCTATATTCACTTTGGAGTCCCATAGTTTCTTGGTATCCTGCTATGGGTTTATTGAGATAGTGAGTTAGCAGTGAAATACATGTGCTGATCTTATATAATCAAATACTACATAGTTTGTATATTATCACCATGTTAAAATATATACATATAGATATAGACAAAGACAAATAGAAAAATGAGCCTCAGGGGCTGGAGCAGTGGTGCAAGCGGTAAGGTGACTGACTGCCTTGCCCATGTTAGCCTAGGATGGACTGAGGTTCGATCCCCTGGTATTCTTTATGGTCTTCCAAGCTAGAAGGGATTTCTGAGCATATATCCAGGAGTAATCCCTGAGTGTCAAAAACCTGTGGCCCAAACACTAAAAAAAGGGGGGGGGGCTGGCAAGGTGGCACTAGAGATAAGGTGTCTGCCTTGCAAGTGCTAGCCAAGGAAGGACTGCACTTCGATCCCCTGGCGTCCCATATGGTTCCCCTAAGCCAGGAGCAATTTCTGAGCGCTTAGCCAGGAGTAAACTCTGAGCATCAAATGGATGTGCCCCCCCCCAAAAAAAAAGAAAGAAAAAGAAAGAAAGAAAAATAAGCCTCATAGAATTTCCCCCAATCCTAACAAGTCCTGCTCCTCCTGGTTAGTTTTTGTTCACCCTTCCCTGCTACTTTGAAATTTCATCCTATAAAAAAATAAAATAAAGGGCCCAGGAGATAGCATGGAGGTAAGGCATTTGCCTTTCATGCAAAAGGTCATCAGTTTGAATTTCGGTGCCCCATATGGTCCCCCGTGCCTGCCAGGAGCAATTTCTGAGCATGGATCCAGGAGTAACCCCTGAGCACTGCCAGGTGTGACCCAAAAACCAAAAAAAAAAAAAAAACACAAAACAAAACAAAAAAACCAAAAAACAAAAAAAACACCATATCCGATATTTCTAGATAGTTTTGTATACAAACTCAGAGAGGATGGTGTAGCTCTCAATAATATTGTTTCCTTCCTCCCTGTGGTGTCCTACAGAATAAGATTTTTGTTACCTTCTGCAGGTGGTCACTATTAATTTTTAGATTTCTCTCTTAAAAAAGAAATGTCAACAGCTGAGAGATAGAATCAAGGGCTGGAGCACATGCTTTGCCCATGAGGGTCCTGGCTTAGGTCCCTGGCACTGCATTGAGCCCCCTAGTCCTTATCACTGCCAGGTGTGGTCCAAAACAAACAAAAGCCGTGATGCCACAAGCTTCAGATATAGTCCTTAAACTAAACTGCCCAGTCTGATTGCCACTGCTTCTGCTTCAACAGAGCATAATAGAATTTTCTGGACAAAGAACATTTTCCAGCACTACCACACCACCACCAAGAGAGATTAAAATTTCATTCATTAATAGCTTTAATTTATTTGTTATTTATTTTAGTTATTTATAATAACTTTAACTTAAGTTATCAATAAGTTTAATTGATAACTTTCTTGATTGGTTTGAAAAACATCTTTCTCCAGACACAGAATGATCTCTAAGATGATCGGTGAAGAAAGAAATCGTAAGGGAATAACAGATACTCAGAAGCAGCAGAAAGTGAGAGCTGTCTCCAGGAAGAAGCTTGCCATAGAGGGGAGGAGAATCATGGGATACATTGAGGGGGAAAGTGGCCAGGATGGGGGTGTGTAGTGTTGGACATTATGCACGAAATCCCATCATTACAACATTGTAAACCATGGGGTTGATCACAAGAAGGAATGTGTGGAGGCTGGAGGGAGATAGCACAGTGGGAAGGGCACTGGCCATGCCTGTTGACCCAGATCTGATCTTCAGAAAGCCCAGATCTGATCCCAGAAAGCCCCCTGAGCCTTGCTACTAGTGGTCTTTGAGCACAGAGCTGGGAGTAAGCCCTAAGCACTGCCAGGTATGGTCCCAAGACTAAAATAAATAACTTAAAAAAAAAACTTCATCATTTTGTCCTCCTCCGGGCACCTTCCTCTTTGCTGGAGGATGGCTACCTGGATCAGAAATCAGTTCTTTAAAGGCACTGAGATCTCTGCACTGGCTCCCTTGGACTTGTGTTCACCACATCCTTGGATGTAAGTAACTGCTCCATCATTCACTTTATTGTTCTTCCTAGGCTGGGCTGCCCCACTGTGTTGAAAGCTCTTAAAAGTGAATGAATCTGGGCTCGTCTTCCCTTTGGAGAGAGTCACAGGACTGCTGTGAATTTGGAACATTCACTGCAAAAAGGACCCTCAGATGTTTTCTTATCAGAGAATTTCTGGGGGTGTTGGCTCAACTTGAACTTGAACAAATTATGCCAAACTGTGTTTATACTCTCCTCAGCCAGTGATGAGGGTACTTATAACACTCAGCCTGGACAGCTCTTGGCTCCCCTGAATTTTGTTTTTGCTTGTCTGTGGGTGTCAGGCTATGTGCCTGTCTGATGACTAATGAGCTCAGTAGCTTTTCATGCTGTAAGTGGAATTTCGATGATATTGTTGTTCATGTCTTTCATTTGCTTTTATCTCATTGACTTACACATCGTTAAAACAGGTAAATTCTGACCTTAGTTCTTTGTTGGTTAGAGACGTAGCAAGCAGCTCTTCCCCTGGACTTGCCTACTGCGTTATGTTTATTCCATCTATCATTTGTGTACACAGTTTTACTTATTCATTCATTTTAATAATATTTTTATTATTATAGGATCAGTACATGCATACCACAGAAATGACAGAGAAACCAAAAAAATTTTTTTGGTTTTGGGGTGATAACTGGCAGTGTTTATGACTTACTCCTGATCCTGTGCTCAGGGACCACTCCTAGCAGCTATCTTGGGGAGTGGGGGATTGAACTGGGGTTGGTCACATGCAAAACCAGAGCTTTACCCTCATTACTATTTCCCCACCTTTAAGAAGTAAAATGTTCTGTATATATTTTTTTGTTTGTGGCCCACACCTGGTGGTGCTCAGGGCTTACTCTTCACTTTACACTAAGGGATCACTCCTGGTGAGTCATATGGGGTACTGGCGATCAAACCTGAGTCAGCCATGTACAAGGCAAGTGCCTAACCCACTATACTCTCTCTATGGCTTTATAAAAACTTTTTTTAAAACTCTACACCTAATACTTTATATAGGTCACAAGCATTAATGTCTTTTTACTTATTTTGCAAGTTAATCTACCTTGTGTATGTGTGTGCGTGTGTGCGCGCACATATCAATTGAAGGTTCAAGTAACAATTTCCAACTTTCTACTTGAGTTCATTTTCACTATAGGCATATCAGACTATCTTCAAATTTCCCAGTGGACCTGCTGAATTGTTTATAATTGTTGTTAAACCAATATCCCATTCAGGATTCATTGCATATTTGGATAAACTGTGTTTTCACATGAAATGAAGTCAGTTTGATCAACCCTTTCTGTTTAGTATTTTCCTGTGTCTTTTTACAGACCTCGTCTCCCAAACCTTAGACAGTCTTCTAGTAGCTCTTAGTTTGGCTTTATGTTTGGAGTTTCTGGTGTACACTAAGAATTTAAGTTGGTGTGTGTGTGTGTGTGTGTGTGTGTGTTGGGCCACACTTGGCTAATCTTAGAGATTATTCCTGACTTTATTGCTTGGAAATTATTTTTGTCATATGCAGGTGCCAGGAGTTTCT
>PVKC010003622.1:0-38278 GCA_004027635.1 Crocidura indochinensis | reverse complement strand
ATTTTGGTAACAATCCTCAGAATGAGGGAACTGAAAAGTCTGTATGGATTACAGGTGGGGGAGGGTTGGGAGGGAGGGAGTTATGGAACACTGGTGGCGGGAAAATTGTATTAGTGAAGGGGGTGTTTAAAAAAGAAGTTAAAGAAAAAAATCAAAAGAAATGAAAAGAAATAATAAGACCTCCCAATTCTTATCACAGACTGTGTTCTTTACACTGACTGTATAGAAGGAGGAGGTACAGTAAATGCACCCCATATGCACCTCAACCCAGACCCTTGCCGGGTTTGAATGGTGAATCTGGGGACAAAAAAAAAAATAAAAAATAAATAAATAAAAAATAAAAAATGCATGAAGCTCTGGCTCACAGGGCCCCAATACAAATACTGTCCAATAGGGGAGGGGATGGGCGGAGTCCAGGATGGACAGTGACTCACCAGGCAGCAACTGACCCACACACAACTCTCTCCTCTGTTGCTCCTCAGTCCATAGTGTAGAGAAAATGCTGCCTCAATGGTGGTGCCAGACAGAAAGTCACGCCCCCCATACCACATGACCTGACTGGACCTGTGTGGCACCACACAGAAAGTCACGCCCCCCCATACCACATGACTTAACTGGAGCTGTGCGGAGCCACCCCAGGGGGCTGCACACGGGGCGGACACTGACAGCATAGGAGCAGTCTGATTCCTGGAGCAGCCACCTGGAACACAGAAAACACAGAAGAGCATTAAAAGTTTAAAGAGTCATGTGTGGCTCGAGAGCCGCAGGTTGCCGACCACCAGTCTAGGAAATAAAGTGCCAGAGTCCCTGAATTAACTGGCTGTAACATTCAGGTTGAGCTCAGAAATTTTGAGTTAAAAATTCAAAATTTTGATAAATAAAAGAGTAATGGAGCACAAAAGGAGTACTTAAATAACTCATCCTTAAGCCCACATTTGGTTATCTCAACATAACCTGTTCTGTCAGTACTTCCATTCATTGTTGATAATTTGACATAAAACTCTTCTTTATATAAAACTGCTATCTCTATCTCAGTATCCACAATTTCCATTACCTCCTACTCCTTATGGAAACAAAGAACAAGTTAGTTACATATTATATTTATTCTGTTCCACACCACATACAGCAATTCAATTGTTCTTTAATTCAACAGAATAACCATATTAGTGACTTTGGGTATCTCCCACCAACTTCTTATTTATCCCACCGAATTTTCAGACTGCACACACCTGGAATGGACAGGTAGTGGAGGCTGACTTGTGGGGAGATAGGGATTAAGAAGGAGAATTAAAGAAGTGCATGAGTAGCAAGAAGGGGCAGAAGCAAGAATCAGCAGAGAGATTCAACAGAGCGATTCAGCATTAGATTCAGTATCAACAATTCAGCATCAGATTCAACATCAGCAGTTGAACATTAGCAAAGAAGCAGCAGGAGTAGCTTCAGCAAAGGGAGTTAGTCAGCAAGGAAGCCTAGACAAAGCAGTTGAAAGGGAGACAGAAGCCAAGATAATCAGAAGAATAGAGAAATAGCTACTAGGAAAAGCATAGAAGCCATGTGAGGAAATATATATATTAGGTTAGAACCGTGAAATAAAGCTGGCTGACTCCTGAAACTTCATTTGACTGCTCTGTGAATCTCTCCTTCCTCTTCCTGCAACCTTTAGACCACTAGGTCATAGGTGCTGCAGAAGCTGGATCGGGCCAAGAAAGGCCTCATCATCCCCCTATCAATTCTAGGAATTTTTAATTTATATTAAAACAACAAGGGATATTAAAAATTAAAAGAAAATTGAATCATATTCTCAAGAATGTCAGAAATATAATTGGCCTTTTGCAGTTTTTACAATGCAGGCTATATACCACATCATTCTTCATGAGACTCATGCTTTCTTATTCATTTTATTTTAGAATAATTGGAGTCGCTCAAAATACCTTGAAGGATGGACATTCAACCTGGAATAATGAACATTCCATGAAAATTTCTTGACTGAAAGAGTCAGCATAGAATCATATATCACATGTTCAAAGTATCTGATAAGTCATTCAATTTTAAGTATTTGATTTTCAATCAGATCAAAAATTATAGGAAAGAGTTATTATAATGTATTCAATGAAATTAAAAATCACTGCTTTCAAAACCTCAAATTGTTTCTTTAGTTCATCTTCTACCACTCCACAGTATGATTTTTTTATGCTTTATTTCCTCTACAGCTTTGCCATTTTTGTGTACCCATCAATAAGTTCATAACTTATTTTAGGTTTAAATGTAAAAATAGTCCATCTTTATGCTTCTAAAATTGTTATTCATGAAAAAAATTAATCTATCCCTTTTATGCAATCTGTGAAACATTTATAAAATATAACCTTTAAATCTGTAGGTTATAAGTCCATGTGGGATTGTACAACAATGTTTTTGTGTGACAGGGGAATGTGAATAATTGACAAGAATAAGGAGTTTCTGTGTTTTCACCACCAAATTAGAAATAATCATTGTAAATAAATCAAGGAGTTTTGGGCACTGATCTTCCATTTTACATTTTACTGGAAAAATGGGGTCTTGAGTGGCAAAATGTTCAATAGATGCCTCTTAAATATGAAGCCTGGCTAGGTGGATAGTCTTTTAAAATACTTAATAAAATTTGGGCCTTATTGCTTTCTTATTTTAAGATTGCTGCTTCTTTTTTAATAATAATTTTTATTTTGACCAAAGTGGATTATATATCTTTCACAGTAATATTTTAAGTACATAGTGACATTGAATCAAGGGCATTCCCACCACCAATGTTGTCCTCCCTCCACCCCTGTTTCCAGCATGTATCCCATATACCCCCTTTTTTTTGCCCCCACCCATAGGCTGCTAGTATAATTGGTCCCCCTCTGTGTCTAGATTGTTGTAGATTGGTCCCCTCTGTGTCTAGTTTGCTGTAGATTGGGTATTGATTCAGTTTTGTTGGCTTTGGATTTGGTGTTTAAGACTCATCATTTATTAGTTCTAATCAATATTCATAAGATTGTTTGGTCTTGGTACTCTCGATTATTTCCGCCTCAATTTATGAGACGGAATAAGATAATTCAAGTTATGTGGTTCTATTTGAAGGGAAGAAAAAAGATAAAATGGGGCAAAAATTAAGGAAGCAAAAAATGGAAGGAGTCCTTCTAGAGGCTATAAATATCAATTTAAGAGAAGAAAGGGGAAAAGGAAGAAAAACATAACAATACAAATAAAAAATCAAACAAAAAACCCGAAAAACACCACAGCAATAAAGAACCATCACGCAGTAATCATGGCCCCGAAATAAAAAACAAAACAAAGCACACACATACACACACACACACACAAACACACACACACACACACACACCAATGGGGAAAAAGACAACAACAATAATAAGACCAAAAGGGATCCTTGAACATGTCATTTGGACCCAACATAGACTCTATGTGATTAGACAGCAACCTTCCAACCCCGTACCCTAGATCTCAGACATAGAATCTACACAATTCTCCAGAACAGCGCCAGGAAACAAAGTCCCTCTGGGACATTTTGTTTGTTTGTTTGTTTGTTTTACTACACCTCTTTGACGCTCTGGGATTACTTCTGGCTATGTGCTCAGAAATTGCTCCTGGGTTGGGGGAATTATATGGGATGCCAATGGATAAAACCATGGTCCATCCTAGGCTAGCACCTGCAAGCACACATCAGGAAGGAAGAAGGGGCATACCTGAATAGCTTAATGACACAGCTATAAAAGTAGAAAATGATCAACAAAAGAAAGCAAAAATAGGGAGACAGAATAAAATAACAAAGCTTAGAGCAGAAAATTAATGAAGTGGAAACCCAAAAAGCAATCTAAAAGGGAGGAAGTAACATAAGGAAAGGGGACGTTCTAGTTTAGGAAGGAGGTTCTAATGACAAAGGATGAGAAACTTGTTTGCTACAATTTGGGGACTAGCCCTGTGCAACTAGCAAGGAAGATAAGAACTATTTGTTTACAAATTAGAAGCTGAAACTAGAAAAGTGGGTTTGCATTTTCACTGACCACTTTGCTTTAGAAATGCATTAGCAGATTTTTGGTACTGAAAATTTCCCTGAGTCTGTAATTTTAGCCTGCATTTTGGCAAGGGAGAGCATATGCCAGATAGTAAAAAGAGAAGTAATGTCACTGTCATGTCATGAATTTAAGAAATATTGCCAGCAATCCACATAGGGGTATAATTAATATCCACCAATGGACCTGCTGATTAAAACATTTCTTGGGGAAAAATATCAGTTTAATGCACCAGGAAAGTCAATAGACACATCTGGTGGGCTTGCTACCCCTATAATGGAGACATCTATGCTGAATGGTGTAGCATACTATCAATCCTGGGCAGGCTATTTCATGGAATTAATTATCGGAACACTTCCAAATAGGTTTTATGAAGCCAACATCACCTTGATACCAAAACCAGACAGAGATGCTACCTAAAAGAAAATTACAGACCAATATCACTGATGAACACAGATGCAAAGATCTTTAACAAAATCCTTGCAAATAGAATCCAATGCTTGATCAAGAAGATCATTCACTATGGTCAAGTAAGTTTCATCCCAGGAATGCAAGGATGATTTAACATCCGTAATTCTATCAACATAATACACAGCATCAACAAGAAAAATAAAAATCACATGATCGGGGCCCGGGAGATAGCATGGAGGTAAGGCGTTTGCCTTTCCTGCAAAAGGTCATCGGTTCGAACCCCGGTGCCCCATATGGTCCCCCATGCCTGCCAGGAGCAATTTCTGAGCATGGAGCCAGGAGTAACCCTTGAGCAATGCCGGGTGTGACCCAAAAACCAAAAAAAAAAAAATCACATGATCGTATCAATAGATGCAGAGAAAACATTTGATAAAATACAACACCCATTCTTGATAAAAACTCTCAATAAGATAGGAATGAAAGGAACCTTTTTCAATATAGTTAAGTTAATATAGTTAAGGCCACCTACCACAAGTCAATTCCTCTAAATTCTGGTACAAGACAAGGCTGTCCTCTCTCACCACTCCTCTTCAACATAGTACTGGAAGTACTTGCTATAGCATTAGGTAAAAAAATTATCAAGGGAATCCAGATAGGAAAGGAACAAGTCAAGCTCTTAGTGTTTGCAGATGACATGATACTCTACTTAGAAAATCCTAAAGACTCTACCAAAAAGCTTCTAGAAATAGTAGATTAATATAGCAATGTGGCAGGCTACAAAATTAACACAAAAATCAATGGCCTTTTTATATACCAATAATGATAGGGAAGAAATGAGCATTAAGAAAGCAACCCCTTTCACATTAGTGCCTCACAAACTCAAATATCTTGAGTCAACTTGCATAAAGACACGAAGGACCTATACAAAGAAAACTTAAAACCCTGCTCCAAGAAATAAAAGTACGGGGCTGGAGAGATAGCATGGAGGTAAGGCATTTGCCTTTCATGCAGAAGGTCATTGGTTCAAATCCCAGTGTCCAATATGGTCCCCCGTGCCTGCCAGGGGGTTATTTCTGAGCAGATATCCAGGAGTAATTCCTGAGCACCGCTGGGTGTGGGCCAAAAACCAAAAAAAAAAAAAAAACAAAAGAAAAAGAAATAAGAGTACATGTGGAAATAGAAATACATACCCTGCTCATGGATCAACAGGATTAACATCATTAAAATGACAATACAGCCAAATCTTTGTACAGTTTTAAAGCAATTGCTCTAAAGATACCCATGACATTGTTCAAAGAAGTAGAATTAAAAAAATACTTTTTATTCATGACTATATTTATATATTTTTTCTTTTTTTTATGAAGACAGATGCAAAGAGAGAGAACAAGGTGAAGTTACAGTGGGAAGACTGTACCATAAACAGAATTCTCATTTTCAGCCAAAAAAACATTAAGAAAAATAAAAAAAAAACATATGCACAATTACTTTGTCCCTCAAGTCCCCAGATTATATTTTATTAAAATATTTCTTAGCAGTACACAAAGCAATCTAATGCCACAAAATTTATGTAACTCCTTTAACATTAAAGGCTATGGTATTGTTGACACAGTTGATCATAATACATTATTTCATTAAGGATGAGTCAAAGGAGCACAGCAAAGAAGGTGTTAGAGTAGCAATTGTTTGCATATACCCAGCAAAATATAGGGGACATGAAAAGGAAAAGCCTTGCCTAAATACAAGGAGACCTTACTCCTGAAGTTTTCTGGCATAAGACCAACTCTAGGCTCCAGGCATACGAGGTTGTCCAACCCAATACACTGTAGTGCCAATACACTTTAATTTTCAGACAGTTCCTGTTGTTGGTGTCAGGTTTTTATAGCTAAGGATCATGAATATGTCCATATTTTACATCAAAGTTAGGATGATAAGGAGCGTCCTTTAGTTTCACCTCACAATTAGAGGATGATGAAGAGAGCTCAGTCCTGAAAGCAGGTCGTTGTTGTTAAGTCTTCTAGGTGTTAAGGGAAGTCTCTGTTGTGTAGGTCTATGCCAGAGCAGTGGTAGGGTCTTCTCTGGTGGAGGATTGCTTTCAAATGATGTTGTACACAATCGTGGTTGTTTGGTAGATGGCATCCCTGGTTCAGGGGTAAATGGACAATGCCTGTTCATTTTTGCAGTAATTCTCAGAGACAAAGAGAGGAGGGCTGGGAGGTCCAGTTCACGACATGAAGTTCACCACAAAGAATGATGAGTGCAGTTAGAGAAATAACTACACTAAGAACTATCATAACAATGTGAATGGATGAGGGAAGTAGAAAGAAATCCTGTCTATAGTACTGGAGGGGGTTGGATGGGGAGAAGGGAGATTTGGGACATTGGTGATGGGAATGCTGCAGTGGTGAAGAGGATGTTCTTTACATGACTAAAACCCAACTACAATAATATTTGTCATCAAGGTGTTTAAATAAATATATTAATAAAAAAGAAAATAAAAAAGGAAAATACAAGAAATAAAAAACATACTTTATTATCTATGTATTTAGAAATATACATTAGAGGGACCAGATAACACAGCAGGCAGGGTACTAATATTTTATGCAGCCCACCAGGTTTGGTACCTGTCACTTAACATAGTCTCCTGAACTCTTCAATAATGACCCATGACCACAGAGCCAAGAGTATGCTCTTAACATTGCTGGTGTAGCATAAATATTTTAATATATTTTTGAATATTTAATATTATTCAGGAAATATATTTTTAAATTTTTAATTAAAATTTTTAAATAGATCATAACACATTTTTTTACTCTGCACTCTATTTTATTGTCAACTGCTATGTCTACCCTTGTGTAAGGAACTCTGACTCTGAGAACATAGAAGGGCACCAGATTTGAAAAGGCCCTACCCACCTTTACCTTTAAGGAAGGGCACTTGAAAAGTCACTTGTGGCTGCAAGGGAGGGTTCTTGAAAATCCACCTGTACCCATAGAAAAGAGGGCATTAGGGCACCAAAAGATCATAGTTTCCTATCTATAAGATGCTCAGGAAAAAGGGGACATAACATAAATATTATTTGAGATATAACCACAAACATCTTAAGGAATTTTCTTTGAGTCACTTTTAAAGATCTCTCAGATTTTTCTAAACACACCTTGTCAAGAGCATTTGTGAAGATTAAATCTTATTTATTTAGTCTTATAAAATTATTAACCACCTTCAAACCTAGCTTTACTGTTAGCCTAAGTGTGGTCATATTAAAGGCTAATGTTTAAGGCTTGAGCTCATAATACAAGGCCAAAACAATAGACAGTCTCTGGGAACTGACCTTGGTGGAAGAGCATGGAGGCTGAGGGATATGTCCTGCCCTATGTTGGTAAAGATAAATATGAAACTTGTCCTGGGCATTTTGTCTAGGTTCAGTGAGAGAACTAATAGTTATGTCTTCAACTGTGATACCTTGCCAAGAAATTTTGTATAAGTGTTCTGCTCTAGCCCAGATAGAAAAAAAAATACAAGAATAAAGAGACAAGATACAACATCTTCACTGAGTGTTTGAATTTTTTACATATAAGATCTTTATTTAAGCATCTTGATTACAAATATGATTGTGATTAGGTTTCAGTCATGTAAAGAACACCCCCATTCACCAGTGCAACATTCCCACCACCAATGTCCCAAATGAATTTTTGATCCCATTTCACCTATTTCATGTACACATTTTTCTGAGCAAGAACCCTGAGAATTCCCTTAGTGTCTGGACCAATCAGCCATGACAGTCAATGTGACTAAATATTTTTTACTTTTTATATATACCATTTGGGAATGTTAAAGCACTTCTGCACATTTTGGAGAACTGGGATTAATTTACTAATGTTTAATATAGTCATATATATTTACCCTAAGATTTGAAAATAAGTAAATCATATGAAAGCACTTATTTGATAAACTATGTAATTCAAACTTATCAAAATTTCCCATCAAAAAGAATGATAAAATGTATTCTCTCTAAATTTACACCCATCATCATTATAGACATAATTAAAATATTCATCTGCATAAATAATCTATTTTGACCTCATTTGTAAAACTACTAAATGGTAATCACACAGAACATTATGATGCAAATCAGACATTAATTTATTAGCTAGTGCATGGTTTTGCACATGCACTAGCTCATGAATAAAGTTAAGTATCTTTATATGTTTTTGTTTTCTTGTGAAATGTGAAGGGATTTTACAAACTCTTATAGTGTAAGTATTGTTAGAATTACAGATATTTTTAAAATTCAACAAGTGTGGGGCCAGAGAAATAGCACAGCGATAGGGCATTTGCCTTGCATGTGGCTGATCCAGGATGAACCACCAGCATCCCATATGGTCCTCTGAGCAATATCTGAGCACATAGCCAGAAGAAACCCCTGAGTGTAACGGTGTGGAAAAAAAAAAAAAACAGAAAAAAATTAGCAAGTTTTATTTAGAGAGAATTTAAGTTATCTAATACTTCTGAGCATGCTGATAAAGGATAAAAGTACTAAGACAAATAGTTTTGCTTTTATCAAAAGTATATTTTATTAGTCCCATGGTAAATTATTTTACTGGGTAAGTATATCATATTTACTATATACATAATGCTTTGTCTAAGAGACAAAAAAAATTTTTTTTTGGTTTTTGGGTCACACCGGGCAGTGCTCTGTAGGGAGTCTCTTTAAAAATTTGTAGGAAGCCCCTTTAAGAACAGGCAGAAAATGCAGGGCCTATGACAAGCATAGAATTTTGCTAAAAGCAAGCAGATTTGAGAATTGGTTGTTAACCATTTAAGACTTAAAGGCACTAAACAGGGAGCCATAAAACAGGTATCCACGAGAAGTAAAGGCAAACATTTATGAGTCCTTTATCTGTATATTCCACCTGCCGGAGATAGGTTCCATTATTAGTACATCACCAATCTGACGGAGATAGAGCTCGTTGTCTGTACGTTCCATCTCTCTGCCAATGGATCCTGTTATTCGTCCTGTTCAATATATCTACGTCTTATTGACATATTTACGAGTGGAGCTGTGCCCACAAAAAAAAGTATTTAAGCCGGGCCTTGAGTTCCAATAAATAGAATTGGGTTCAGTCTTGGCTGAAATCCTGTTTCCACTTTTGTCTGTCTCCATCCATGTCTGTCTTTGTTTGTCTGTTGTCATGTCTGTCTCTGTGTCTCTGTGTTTGTGTCTCCCTCCAAGAAAGAATAACCACATCTTAACTGGTGCCCCTGCAGGAAGAGCACCCAAAGTGCTCAGAGGTTACTCCTGGCTCTACGCTCAGAAATCACTCCTGTCAGGCTCAGGTGACCACATGGGATGCCGGGATTTGAACCACCGTCCTGCGTTTACAACAAACGCCTTACCGCTGTGCTATCTCTCCCAGCCCCGAGACAAAATATTTAGGATGAATATTTTCACTAAAACTAAGGCTATGTTTATAAGGAAATACAGAGAAATTAAACAAAACAAACTTTGAAATTCAGAGAATCCATTATTTAAAAAAAGAAAGAAAACAATTAAAGACAATTTTTTTTCTGCTTTGCTCCTCAATTGCTCCTTCTTTTGTGTGAGGAAGTTTTTTTTTCTTTTGGGGGGGGAAACTTTACTACTTTTAAGATCCCAATGTCTTTTCCATCTCTTTAGGGTTTTAATGAACATTATACAATTTCATCCTGTCTGGCCAACTTGCAGGGAGAATTTTTCTAGAATAATTTGAACAGTTACTTCACTTGTTATTGTTGCTTGGGAAAAAATCCCTTTAAAAGCTTCTACTGGGAAAGAACTCATTTGTCTATAACAAAAACTAAAACAGTGTATGAGTCTCCTAGGAGATTTGAAAAAAAAAAGAGTGGAGAAGTTAATGTAAGAGTGGAGAAGTTAATGTTTGAGAAAGGAGGAGGACAGTAGGCCATGAATGGAGACACATTACTTTTAAGTACATGCTAGATGATTTTAATATAATGTGGAAAGCTTACATTTTACATATATATAATCTTAGAGCAGCATTTTACAATAATGCTCCTTGGTTGACATTTGGAAGTTTTTTTTTTTTTTTAGCATTTTATAGTTTATTGGAGTGGGATGTTTGAGTAACTATAAATATTGGTATTGGTACCTAGTGTATGTATGATTTTACCTAAGTATTAAATAAAGAATATTTCTATGTATTAGAATTTAATCCTGAAGAAAAGTGGAAAATGTGAGCCTTGTTTATATGTAGCTTTCAAGATAGCAATAATATTGAATTTATATACAACTAATTATAGTCTGACTAATAGGTTGATTATGTATATAGAAGAAATAGAAACAAAGTCAATTCGTTGACCACAAATGATAGGTACTATGGTTAATTGAGGCTCGATGATACTTTTGTTTCATTTATACATTTTAATTTCACTATTTTGATGAGTTTTGATATGACTTGTATTACCCTAATAATAAGTGATATTGAAGATCTTTACATTTATTCTAGTTTTTGAAAATATATTCATTTATATATTGATTAAGTGGCTTACCTTGTTTGCTTTTAAAATGTGCAAATTTTTTCTTTATATACTGTGATAATCAACCTCTTGTCAGATGTGCAAATGTGCCTGATGTGAAAATATCTTCAACAAATTGTTAGTTTGTCTTTTAATTTTTTAATAATTTATTTTCATATTTAAAAAGTGATTTTATGTAGTCAAAAATTTGTTTATCTTTGACACTATTTTCTTTATGGAAATGAATCTTCAAATAAATATCTAATGTTGAGTTGTTTTGAGAATATTTAAATTTTCTATTTAATTATGGTTTCAATTTTAATAACCAAGTCTTTAATCCATTTTCAAAGGCAAAAGTGATAGCACATGGGTCCGAAAGATGATTTAGGAGACAAAGTTCTTCCTTTTTATGCAGATGATGCACATTCAATCACTGGAATCACACTGTGTACCACTAGAAGTAATCTCTGAACACAGAGCCAGGGGTGATCCCTGAGCACAACTGGGTCTGGCCCAAAACTGAAAATTATTTTTGAGTCAGATTTTGTTCATTGTGTTAAGTAGCTATATAGTTTCATTTTTGCATGTATCTAATATAAATAGCATTTCATCAAAATTTATTTTATATAATAAAATATAGATTAAATACCTGATATATATTATTAATTTAATAAATCATTATTAAATTAAATAAATTAAATCATTAAACATATTATTAATGTTATTATTATTATTGATATACCTCAAATCATCATAAAATGAAGGTCCTAACTGAATAATAGTAGACTTATTTTTAAGAATATTGAACTCTGGTGCTGGAGCAGTGGCAAAAGTGGTAAGGTATCTGCTTTGTATGTGCTAGCCTAGGACAGACTGCGGTGTTATCCTTTATGGTCCTATTTGATCCTATATGGCGTCTCATATGGTCCCCTAAGCCAGAAGTGATTTCTGAGTATAGCCAGGAGTAACTCATGAACATTACTGGGTGTGCTAAAAAAACAAAACAAACAAACAAGCAAAAAAAAAAAAAACCCAGAATATTTATTGAGCTCTGTAGTTATCATTAAAATGTAGCTTCTTATATACACTCTCAAAAGCTTTGAAAAGTAACCACATTTATGACATAAATTAAGTAATAAATAATTATAAATATCTCCATATTATATTTTTGATTGACAGAGCCCTCTTATTTATTGCCCATTTATTTATCTATTAGGTATAGACTAATAATCAGCTTCTTTGTTACACCCCGTTTCACAATCCTGGTAAACTTCTGTTTGCTCTTGGTTCTTTTGTAGGGTAATGTGTAAGGCTTTACTTAGGAAAAAGATCAGCGACCATTGTCTATTTGATTCAATACAATGTCATCCAAGTTCATCCATCTATTAAGATATCATATATATATAATACTTTGATTTTGTGACTTTTTTCCCTTTATGCCATTGTGTGGCTATAATCTGTGATTACACAGATGTGTGGTTGTGTGTTTCACACATCTGTTTGATATGCTGACAGGGAGCTCTGGTCAGGTTTAGGTGCTCACATTCTCTGCACAGGAGTCAGTGATGCTTCCTCACCTGTGGTGCTCAAACATTGTGTCTGTAGTTCTTATGGGTTTCAGGGATGCTCATATTGTGCAAGCCAGTATTGAACTTTTTTTAATTCATAAAATATTTAAGTATCATATTTATCAGCATGATTACAGTTGGGTTTCAGTCATAAACAGAGCACCACACTTCACTGGTGCAACATTACCACCACCAGTGCCCCCCTCACCCCCTCCCACACCCTTGCCTGTATTTGAGGCAGTCATTCTTCTTTTCTAATTCATTAACATTGTCATGCTACTTGTTAGTGCAATTATTTTTATAATAGCATTCACAACTCTTTGTGGTGAGCTTCGTATTGTGAGCTGGTCATTCTGGTCCTTAAATCTATTGCCTCTGGGATTATTCAATAATGTCCTTAATTAAAAAAAAGTGGTTTAGATTTGCATTTCCCTGATGATTAGTGATGTGAAGCATTTTTTCATATGTCTTTTGGCCATTTGTATTTTTTTCATTGACAGTGTCTGTTCATTTCTTCTCCCTATTTTTTCTTGTAAATTTCTGTCAGTACCTTGAATATTTTGGATATTAGCCCCTTATCTGATGGGTATTGGGTTAATAGTTTTTCCCATTCAGTGGGTGACTTTTGTATTCTAGGCACTATTTTTTTTGAGGTGCAGAAGCCTCTCAACTTAATATACTCCCATATGTTTATGTCTGCTTTCAGTTTTTTGGAGAGAGCTGCTTCTTCCTTGAAGATAGATGCCTTTACTCTCAATGACATGAAGTGTTTCACCTACATGCTGTTCTATATACCTTTTAGACTCAGGCCTGATATCAAGGTCTTTAATCCATTTGGATTTTACCTTTGTGCATGAGTTAGCTGGGGGTCTGTGTTCCTTTTTCGCAAGTGGCTAACCAGTTGTGCCAACACCACTCGTAGAAGAGGTTTCCTTGCTCCATTTTGGATTTCTTGCCTCTTTATTAAAAACTAAATAATTGTATGTCTGGGGGAACATTTTCTGAATACTCTATAGTCTCACGTTGCTCTCAGTTATTATATAGGGAACATGTAGTGCTTATAAATACAGGTTAGATAAATGCCAGGTATATGTCCTATTCTTTTTTTTGGGGGGGGGGCACACTAGGTGATGCTCAGGGGTTACTCCTGGCTATGCACTCAGAAATCACTCCTGGTTTAGGGGACCATATGGGGGATCCTAGGCTAGCACATGCAAGGCAGATGCTTTACAGCTTGTGCCACCATTCGGGCCCTCTACTCATCTTATACTCAGCAAACTGGCCCACATGTCATCAATTTTTGATATATTACTTTATAATGGGAAGGTCTAGATTTTATAATAACTTGTATTTTATTAACTATTTAGAATTTTGCTTCAAATGTATGACTACATGTATTCAACCCCAACCCCTCCACTGCCAACTGACTAGATTGGGCAGAGGACTGCCCGAGACCTCCATCCAGGTGCAGCAACTGCCTACCAACCAGAACACCATGCAGAGGACTGACAGAGACCTCCGACCAGATGCAACAACCCCTGTAGCCTCCCCTGACCTCCTGAGACCTTCAGCCATTTGCAGCAACCCTGACCCCTTCGCCAACTTCCCAGATCTTATGGATGACCCTCCTGTAGACTGGGATTGGATGTTCTCTGCCCCTTCTTCCAGGAGACTCTTCTTTAGAGGTGACCTACCCACAAACAGTGAAGCCAGAGGAGCTTTCATGGCCACATGCACCTTCTAGCCAATGAACAACACTATAACACATAGAAAAATCCACACTACAAGTGTGACAATAGGGAGACAATGCAGGCTAACACGAAGCATAGAGAATGAAGATGGCATCGCTTATGATCTGAAAACAGCTAACTATTTAGATAGTCTCTCAGATAAGGGGTGTAGGAACAAAATATAAAGGATGTTCATAGAGCTCAAAGACAGCAGAGATTGAGTTGAAAGAAACACCAACAAGAATCAACAGGATATGAATATAGAAATAAGAAAACTCCAAACTTAAATAACAGGTCTAAAAAACTTGGTAGATGAAATGGAAAACTCCATAGAAAGCCTCTCCAACAGAGTAAAAGCAGCCGAGGATAGAATCAGTGAGCTGGAAGATGAGATGAATAACAACTTTATACAACAGAAGATATTGTAAAAGAGCCTTAAAACAAATTTTCAGATAATGGAAAAATTGCACAAATAATGTGAACAGATGAAAATAGAAGTTGTTGATAAACTCAGAGAAATAACATGAGAACCATTGGAGTTCCAAAGACCCAGGAAGAAAACTCCAGGAAGAATTAACAATTAAGAAAATCATTGCAGAGAAAATTCCAGAGAAACGGACTGCAGTAAACAAAGTCCTGCATGCCCAAAGAGTATCAGCTAGAAGAAACCCAAATAAAAGCACCCCAAGAAACATCCTAATCATAATGACGAATCCCACAAATAGGGATATCATACTGAAAACAGCAAAATCAAAAAAGAAAATTACATTCAAAGGAGCATTCTTAAGATTTAGAGCAGATATATCATAATAAATACTCAAGGCCAGAAGGCAGTTGTGGTATATAGTGACAAAACGTAATGAAATGAATGCTTCCCCTAGAATACTGCACCCAGCTGAACTCAATTTCAGGTTTAAAGAAAGTATACATAGCTTCAAGGATAAACAACAACTCAGAAACTTTATATCCCTAAAAGAAAAACCAAAAGATCTCTTAAAAAAAAGACTGAAAAACAGACACAGCAAACTTCTACACAATTATGGCAAAAATAGTATTATAATTATCTCTCAATGTCATTAGACTTAATGTACCTGTTAAGAGACACAGAGTGTTGGGGCCCGGGAGATAGCATGGAGGTGCTATTTTAACAACTATTACTTTGTAGTACAATTGAAAGTTGGGAAAAGTGATACCTCCCATCTTCTTTTTCTTAAGGTTTGCTTAGCTATTTATGGGTGTTTATTGTTCTAAATGAAGTGCAGGAGTGTTTAATTCACTTATTTAAAAATGTCATGGATATCCTTAGTGAAATTGTATTAATTCTTTTCTATACCTTGGGAACTATTGCCATTTTAGTGATGTTAATCCTCCCAGTCCATGAACAGGGCATGTGTCTCCATATCCTTGGGCCCTCTTATTTATTGAAGGAGTGTCTTATAGTTATATTTTTATGTCTTTCCCTTCTTAGTTAGGGTGACTCCACAGTATTTTAGTTTCTGTGGCAATAATGTGAATAAGATTTTTTACTCAGGGGTTACTCCTGGCTCCATTCTCAGAAATTGCTCCTGGCAGGCACGGGGGACCATATGGGGCACCGGGATTTGAACCGATGACCTTTTGCATGAAAGGCAAACGCCTTACCTCCATGCTATCTCCCGGGCCCCGAATAAGATTTTTTAATGTCAATTTCTTCTCTACCTTTATTTGTGTATAAGAAAGAAAATTTTGTGTGCCAATTTTGTAGCCTTCCACCTTGCTATATGAATCTTTTGTATCTAAAAGCTTTTTGGTAAAATTTTTAGGGTTTTCTGAATATAATAACATGTCATCTGAAAACAGTGAGAACTTTATATCTTTTTCTTGCCTAATTGCTATGGAAAGTACTTCCATTACTATGCTAAATAGGAGTGATGAGAGGGGGCAGCCTTGCCTTGTACCATATTTTAGAGGAAAGCCTGTTAGTTTATCTTCATTGAGATATTTGTCATTGGCTTGTGGTAAATGGCTTTGAGCATACTGAGACAAGTTTCTTTCATTCCCATCTTGTTGAGTTTTTATCATGAATGGGTGCTGGACCTCATTAAATACTTTCTCTGCATCTATTGATATGGTCATTATGATTTTTCCTTTTGTTGATATATTGTATTATGTTGATTAATTTATGTATGTTAAAATATTTTTGCATTCTGGTAATGAAACTCACTTGGTTATGATGAGTACATCTATGGTGATACATCACCATGGATCTATTTGCTAGGATTTTGTTAAATTCTTTGCATCTGTATTCATCAGAGATATTGGTTTGTAGTTTCTTTTAACTGTTTTTCTTTTTTCTTTTCTTTTTTTTTTGTTTTGCAGCATCCCTGTATAATTTTGTTATCAGGGTGATTTTAGATTTATAAAAACTATTTGGGACTGGGGCCGGTGAGGTGGTGCTAGTGGTAAGGTGTCTTCCTTGCAAGCGCTAGCCAAGTAAGGACCGCAGTTCGATCCTCAGCATCCCATATGGTCTCCCCCAAGCCAGGGGCAATTTCTGAGTGCTTAGCCAGGAGTAATCCCTGAACATCAAACGGGTTTGGCCTGAAAAACAAAACAAAACAAAAAACCCATTTGGGAGTGTTTTTGAGTGTTTCTATTTTTTTCAATTTTCTGAAAGAGCTTTAAAAGGATTGGTAATAATTCTTAAAGGTTAGAAAGAGCTTAGTGAATCATCTGTGCCTCATGTATTCTATTTGTCACCTAATTAATAAGATGCATTTAACATCCAGGTAACATGAAAACTGAGAAGATATAATTTGAAAAAATTTCTTTTAAAGTAGAGGAAAATACCTAATAGAAAGTAGTAAGTTAACTACCTACATACTAAATTTACCATATGTAATTTATATGGTAGTATATGTACCATATGTTCAATAAAATAGTAAGTTGCTGACTGACATGCAAAACAAAATGCTAATTAACAAGGAATATTGTTTGACAGAATTTTAAAAAAATAGCCATAAATTATACCTACTTAACATTCTTTTATGGGGGACATTATTAAAGTGCAGAGATATAGAAAATGTCACCCTGTTCTAAATAAGGACTTCAGGGTTAAATGTGTTGAAATGAAAAATTTGTATTGGAATAAACATACCTCAGATCAAAAGTTTTTGAATTAAAAATGAACTATTTTATATTGTCATAACTAAATGAGTATTGAAAGCTTGCATGGAATTCAGCATAAAATCTTTTCTTTCTTTTTCTTGTCTTCCTTTTCTTTTCTTGTCTTGTTGTCTTATGTTGTCTTATGTTTTTTCTTTTATTTTCTTTTTCCTCTTTTTGTTTCTATAATCTTGATGATAGAAATATTTTGTATCTGTTGATTCCACAATATGGATATGGGTTACTTAAAACCACCTTGGCTTTATGCTTGTTTAAATTGCTTAACCTACTAAATTACTACTAATTAATTACTACTAATTACTAAATTAATTACCTTGCAGTTGAACAATTGCTTTTGCATCTATACACAAAAGCAGAATGTAATATGTGAGGGTCAGCTTGCAGTTTTGCATAAGAAATCAGACTGAGTAATCTGGAAAAGTTCATTTTGGCCAGGAGTCATTAAGCAGCTTCTTGGATCTCCTGAGACAGCCCAGCTTCTTTCTCTACTGCTTTTCCCTATCATTTTAATTTGCCAGCATTTAAGCATTAATCACCAGGGGGACAGTGTTGATGTATCCTGTCCCTCTGGTCATTAATGTTAAATTCTAGATAAGGTGTATGACAATACAGAAGTGCATAAAGACTTACTTTTTTAAAGTTGAGTAATTTCTGTACTGATTTTGTGGATAATTAAGGCTCTTATTAAAAAGCCAAGTCTTCTATGACTGTCTTTTAAATTAGAAAAGATTAACAACCAATCAAGGTGTATATTATCTGTTACCAAGTCCCTTTGTAGTCCTCCATTTTATGTCTGAATATTTACCTAAAATAAATGACAGCCTAGCATCATAAAAATCAACAAAATGGTTCCAAAATAGAGTAAGTAATCTAAGATGACCTAAAAGGGTGATCTTTATGAAATATTTTATTTTTTAGAACTTATGTTTATTTTTATAAATATTTTATTGCATTTTTAAAAGACAGTATACTATTTTTTAGTATAACAAATTATTTTATTCTACCTACAAATATTAGATTATTATTCTCAAATCTTAGGCATGGTTTTTAATATAGCGATTATGAGTCATGAATGCATACACAATTTTTAAATAAACCTAAACTAATTTTTAATGATAGATATCTTGTAAGTCAATTGTTCTAGAAATTAATTTTGGTGAAAACCTGGTCTCAAATTAATGCAGGATTTTAGAATTGTAATTTAATTTCAGAACTGATTTTCTTTCTTTTGATTTTTTTTTTTTTTTGGATTGCTTTCGGATCACACATGGTGGTAGTGCTCAGCATATATACTCAAGGTATATACTCCAAGCTGTGTGATCAGGGAATGCTCCTAGCATTGATTGTGATATTATGTGGTGCAAGAAATCTAACCAGAGTTTTCTGTATTCAAGAAATATACTTCAGTCCAGTTAGCTATCATCTTGGCCCTAATTTTTGTTCTCAATTAGAAAAGTGCTTCTAAGTTTTTCTTTATTTTGGCTTTTCTTTTGCCATTTAATATAAGAACAATATTTCTGGAAAATAAACTGTGTAAAGCTGTGTTTATATTATTTCACTTTATCATTTTTCAGTCACTTTTTTTTGAAAAATATAGTACGAATAGTACTGAACATAAAATAAAATAAATCTAAACTGAATAATTTTCTTGATACCCTCATACATTTTTATTCATTTATCTTCTTTATGTACTGCTAATACTGTTATCAGTGATGGCTCATCTATAACACTCAAACATACTCTATTAATAGCAATATTGGTAATTATATGGAAACAATAATAATCAAATTATATCTAACTTTGAAATATCAAATAGTTTATTGAACACACTTGAAAATTGTTAATTAATTTTTCTTTACGATTGAAGTTTAAAACAATAGTTTATATCCCATAAAACAATGTCTTTTTAAATTAAAAAAGCATAATTTAAGGGTATTTCATTTATAATTTGGGTTGATATTTGAGCTTTTTAACAAATTTGCCTAAAATTTTAGATTTTTTCTTACTTTCATGAGATTAAAATAATAAAATTTGTTTTGTAGGGCCATTGTTACCATAACAATATAATTCTTTTACACAAACATCTATCATACACTAGATACTTTATAAATATCTCTTCACTTTAGACTCACTGAAATCATAGGAGCAGAATTCTAAGAATAGATAACTTATCCAAATTACTACTTGCAATTACACAATTTTACTATGGCAAGAAGGGTTAAAAAACAACAGACTTGATGAGGAGAGTAAGTAAATGCTGGGGAAATTTTTAAAACCGAAATATCAATGCTCATTAAACTTATTAAGAACAATATACAACTCAACTATCATTTACATGCCATGATATTTACATCTTAAATTTATTTCTCATGGTATACAACAGTGTGGGATATGACAGTATTACCATAGATTGTTTAGAACAAGCTATCCAGTTTAGTTATTCCCATGACTGGTAATCCCTACAGTGAATCATTTTGATATGATGTTTGGGTGCTGCAGAACACAACCGATGAATATACTTTCTAAGGCTCCCTATTGCTAAATTCAGCTAAAAAGCAACATATGAGTCTAAACAGATGTTTCTGTTGTTTAGGCCAATGAAGTTTATAGAGTGCATGTTTATCTTCTAAAAGAGAATGTGGAGAGTTCAAACTTGAGATACAATCTTTCTGGAAGTTAAACTGCCTGAATAAAAAAATTGTATGAGTAATTGTAGTCATTCGGGGCTGGAAGAGAGCATAGTACTTTACTGCTAGGTAGAAAAAAATTAATTTAATTTACTCATGTAAATGAATTCGTCTAAAAATGTTTAATTTTGTTTTGTTTTGTTTTTTGATTTTTGGGCCACACCCAGTGACACTCAGCGGTTACTTGTGTCTATGCACTCAGATATTACTCCTGGGTTGGGGACCATGTGGGACACTAGGGGATCAAACCATGGTCTGTCCTAGGCTAGTGCACACAAGGCAGGCACCTTAATGCCTGCGTCCCAGCTTGGGTTCCTAAATACGTTTAATTTTTAAAAGACAGAAAAATAGTTTCTAATTTAACAAATGTAAAGCATCTTTAGTATAACAAATAAAACAATTCCACAACTTATAAAATAAGCACAAGACATTAACATTTTAACACATATTTCACATATTTCATAAGGCTACAATTCAATTACCCATATAAGAAGAAAACACAATTAGATAAAACTTTATAAACCATTTATGTGGATTGTTTCTGTTATGAAGTGTTAACCTCAAATAAGAAATACTACACAGGTTCAATTGAGCCTTTATCTTTGAACAGTTTAGCAAATGAAATAGATACAGAAGTAATCTGTTAAAGTGTTTTTATGTAATGCATTTATAAGCTCTATCTTTGTTGGGCTTTCTTGTAACAACATTTCAGAATATGATCAGTAACTTTTCTAATTTAAAATCATTAAAACCTAAGTGGAAATGAGAGCTTTTTCCCATTTTAAATACTAAAAATCATAAACTTCGAAATCTTCTCAGCATAATATGCATGCAAGTATGTGATATAAAGTATATCAGATATTTGTAGAAGTCAAAGATTTTATTGTTCAAAACTTTTTAGCAAATTGTTATTTTTGTTATTTTTACATTTTGATGATCAAAGAAATAATATTTTATTTTTTAAATACTATTTTGTGTTTTCTTTTCTATTTAATAATATTTTATATTTAAGCACTATAACTACAAAGATGCTCAAAGTTTTGATTGAGTCATAAAATGCACACACACTCCTTCACCAATGCAACTTTTTCCACCGCCATGTCCCACATTTTTCTCATCCCTCATCCCTTGCTGTCTTCATGACAGGCATTCTATTTTTCTTTCTTTCTTTCTTTTTTTTTTTGGTTTTTGGGTCACACCCGGCAGTGTTCAGGGGTTACTCCTGGCTCCATGCTCAGAAATTGTTCCTGGCAGGCACGGGGACCATATGGGGCACCGGGATTCGAACCGATGACCTTTTGCATGAAAGGCAAACGCCTTACCTCCATGCTATCTCCCGGGCCCCTCTATTTTTCTTTCTATCATTGTAATTTTAGTTGTTAGTGTAGTTATTTCTCTAACTGCACAGACCACTCTTTGTGGTAAGCCTCATATCATGGGCAGGTCTTCTTGGCCCTCATCTCTACTTCCTCTGGGTATTATTACTATGCTGTCTTTTATTTTTCTCAAATACCACAGATGAAAGAGACTATTCTATATTTATCTCTCCCTCTGACTTATTTAACTCAGCATAATAGTCTATATAGGAAAATTTCATGGCTTCATTTTTGTTAATAGCTGCATAGTATTCCATTATGTAGTTGTACCACCATTTCTTTAGACACTCATCTGTTGTTGATTATCTGGGTTATTTACAGATTTTTCTGTCATAAATAGTGTCGCCATGAACATAGAAGTGCAGAGTACATTATTATATTGTGTTTTGGGGTGTCTAGATTATATTCCAAGGATTGCTGGATAAATGGGAGCTCAATGTTGAGTTTTTTAAGAAATATTCATATTGCTTTCCAGAAAGGCTGGATTAGACAGCATTACCACCAGCAGTGAATGAAAGTTCTTTTCTCCCCACATCCATGTCAGCAATGGTTGTTCTTATTCATTGTGATGTGTGCCAGTCTTTGTGCCATGAGATGATATCTCATTGTTGTTGTTTTGATTTGCATCTTCCTGATTACTTGTGATGTGGAGCATTTTCAGATGCCTTTGGCCATCTGTTATTTTTTTTAGTAAATAGCTTATTCAATGAATGGGAGAATTATTCACCCACTACCCATCAAATAAGCAACTAATATTTAAGATATTTAAGGTACTAACATATTTTAAGAAGAAAAATAATAGAACCCTATCACAAATGAGAAGAAATAAACATTTCCTAAAAAGAAATATATATGATGAAAAGGCACAAGAAAAATATGCTATCTTGTGTATTATTTTACACCAAAGAAAAATGAAAATAAATTTTCTCACAGAATGCTAATTTACATGTATTTGATAATTTTTTTATTAACTGCTTTCTTTAATCTGGTTTGTATTTCATTTAAAGTATTCTTAAATTTTTATTTTATATTTGTTCCCACAGAATATTCATCTGGTACTGCTGAGAATATGTGTCTTCCTCATGAGTGAAACAATGTCTTGTGGGGTTTGGAAAGATTGATGGCACCAGAGAATAATATTAAAATTTACTTTGCAACACTAATGATAAAAAAGATAGTAGAGTCCAGAAATACCAGCAATACCAAGCAGTGCTATTGTATGAGTGATAAGGAAGATATTCTGAGGCAATTTTAAAAGACAGTCATTCTGGTGAAAGAGTTGAAATAATCTAGACTAACTAGGCACATCACATAATATTTTTGCATTTGAATTGGACGATAGAAGTAGTCTTCTAGGTGTTTTATGATCTGTGAACTGGGAGACTGAAACAGAAATGAATTTTCTCCCAAGTTGCAAAGTCAGAAAAATCTCAATATAAGTTGTCATAAAGTTGTTACCTTCTAGAGGCTCTGAAAAATTCTTTTCATATTTAGCTCCTTGGCATCAGGACAGGAACACATGGTGCTCTTTGACTTCTTTTTTCAGGAGTAACATCACTATAGTATCTTCCTTTATTTTCAACTGAACATATATTTCTCCCAACTGAATATGCATCAACCATATAGAACGCTTCAGCTCACAAGAATAAAATATATTTCCAACAACTTACTTGTCTCTATAATCAAATTATTTTTGTTTAATTTTTATTGTAGTCAAAGTGAATTACAAATATTTCACAGAAATACTTAAGGCACATAGCAACAATGAATAAGGGGCAATCCCACCACCAATGTTGTATTCCCTTCAACCCTGTTCCCAGCATGCATCCCATATACCCTCCTTTACCCCTATAATGCTAGTGTAATTGTTCCCCACTTGTACAGGTAGTAATTTGGGTATAAATTTTGTTGTCATTGACTTTGGGTTTGGTGTTCAAGTCTGATCATTTTTTATTTCCAATAAATGTTCATACAACTGTCTGGTCTTGGTACCACCCATTTTTCAGGGCATATTGCTTTTTATAATATATTTATTTAAACACCTTGATTGCAAATATGACTGTAGTTGATTTTAGTCATGTAAATAACACCCCCCTTTACCAGTGCAATATTCCCTTCACCAATGTCCCAAAATTCCCTTCTCTACCCCACTCCCTTCTGTACACTAGTCAGGCTTTCTACTTCCCTCATTCTTTCACATTGTTATGATCCTTCTCAGTGTAGTTATTTCTCTAACTGCACTCACCACTCTTAATGGTGAGCTTCATGTAGTGAGCTAGACCTTCCAACCCACTTCTCTTTTGTCTTTGAGAATTATTGAAAAAAATGCCATTTATTTTTCTTAAAACCATAGATAAGTGAGACTATTCTGTGCCTATTTCTCTCCCTCTGATGTATTTCACTTATCATAATAGATTCTATGAACACCCATGTATAATTTCATGATCTCATCTCTCCTGAAAGCTGCATAATATTCCATTGCATATATGTACCACAGTTTCATTAGCCATTTATCTGTTGAAGGGCATCTTTGTTGTGTCCAGAGTTTGTCTATTGTAAATAGCACTTCAATGAAAATAAGTGCGAGGAAGGGATTTTTGTATTGTATCTTTGTGTTCCTAGGGTATATGTGTAGGAGTGGTAGAGCTGGATCATATAGGAACTCAGTTTCCAGTTTTTGGAGTAATTTCCATATTTCTTTCCATAAATGATGGACTAGACAGCATACCCACCAGCAGTGAATAAGAGCTCCTTTCTCTCCACGTCCCAGCCAGCACTGCTTGTTCTCATTCTTCATGATGTGCACCAATCTGCATGGTGTGAGATGGTACCTGATAGTTGTTTTGATTTGCATCTCCCTGATGATTAGTGATGTGGAACATTTTTCATGTGCCTTTTGGTCATTTGTATTTTTTCTTTGTCAAAGTGTCTATTCATTTCTTCTCTCCATTTTTTGATGAGATTAGATGTTATTTTTTTCTTGTAAAGTTCTGTCAGTGCCTTGTATATTTTGTATATTAGCCCCTTTACTGATGATGAATGATTTCTCTAACTCAGTGGGTGACTCTTTTATACTGGACCCTATTTTTTGAAGTGCAGAAGCTTCTCTGCTTAATGTATTTTCATCTGTTTATATCTGCTTCCACTTGTTTGGAGAGAGCTGTTTCCTACTTAAAGATGTTTTTAGTCTCATCAACAACAAGAAAAATAAAAATTAAATGATTATATCAATAGACATAGAGAAGCATTTGATAGGGTCCAACACCTATTCTTGATAAAATCTCTCAGCAAGATAGAAATGAAAGGAAACATTCTCAATATAATTAAGGACATCTACCACAAGCCATGGAAAATATTATCCTTAATGGAGAAAAACTAAAAGCCTTACCTCTAAATTCTGGTACAAGACAAGGCTGTCCTCTGTTACCACTCTTATTCAACATAGTACTGGAAGTACTTGCTATAGCAATTAGGCACGATAAAGATATCAAGGGAACCCAGATAGGAAAGGAAGAAGTCAAACTCTCACTGTTTGCAGATGACATGATACTCTACTTAGAAAACCCTAAAGACTCTACCAAAAAGCTTCTAGAAACAATAGACTCATATAGCAAGGTGGCAGGCTACAAAATTAACACATAAAATTACTGGCCTTTTTATACACCAATAATGATAGGGGAAAATGGACTTTAAGAAAACAACTCCATTCACATTAGTGTCACACAAACTCAAATATCTTTGGTTCAACTTGACTAAAGATGTGAAGAACTTATACAAATAAAACTATAAAACCTTGCTCCAAGAAATAAGAGGACACACAGAAATTGAAGCACATATCCTGCTCATGGATTGTCAGGATTAACATCATTAAAGTTGGCAGTACTTCCAAAGTATTGTACAGATATATTGTAATTCTTCTAAAGATACCCATGACATTCTTCAAATAAGTTGATCAAATACTTATAAAATGCATTTGGAACAATGAAAAACCTTGAATAGCTAAAACAATCCTTGGGAAAAGGAATATGGGAGGCATTAGTTTCTCCAATTTTAAACTGTATTACAAAGCAATGGCTATCAAAATAGCATTGAACTGGAATAAAGACAGAATCTCATATCAGTGGAATAGGCTTGAGTACTCAGAGAATGTTCCCCAGACATACAATCACCTAATTTTTGATAAATAAGCAAGAAGTCCAAAATGGAGCAAGAAAAGCTTCTTCAAAAAGTGGTGCTGGCAGAATTGGTTAGCCATTTGCCAAAAAAGCAAACTTAGACCCCCAGTTAGCACAATTTCTGAAGGTAAAATCCAAATGGATTAAAGACCTTGATATCAGACCTGAAACCATAAGGTATATAGAACAACACATAGATACTATCCATCCCCCCCTTAAATTATGAGGCTGAAGAAGATGATTCCAGTAATGTGGTTCTGTTGAGGATATACGAAAAGATAAGGGAGATTAAAAGAAAAGCAAAAACAAAAATAAAAACTAAAAAAATAAAAATAACTAGAAGTCCATCTAGGTGTTAGAAATTTCCCTTTAGAAGAAAGGGATAAAAGAAGAAAAGGGTAACAAAATAAAACAAACAATAACAAAATAAAAACAAAAACATAAAGCAATAGGACAGAACAATAAAAGTACATAAAGAACAAAAAATACAAACCAAAAACCAAAACCATCAACTCTGAAAACAAAACAAAACAAATAAAATAAACAAAAAGCAGTCAAAAAACAAAACAAAATAATATTAAATCAAACCAGCAACTACTTAAAAATGTGTTTCTTCTTATTCTTCTTTTTTAAATTTTTGGCTTTTTTCTTTCAATTTATATATATATTATATATATTTTATATATATATATATGTGTATATATATATGTATATTTATATATATATAAAACCTTCATCAGTGCAACATTCCCATCACCAATATATCCTAGGTGTCCCTCCTTTACACCCCACACTGGCCTGTACTCTAGACAGGCTTTCTACTTCCCTCACATTTTGTTATGGTAGTTCTCAGTGTAATTATTTCTGTGACTGCACCCAACAATCTCTGTGCTGAGCTTCATGTTGAGAGCTGGACTCACCAACTTTTTTTTTTTTTTGCAAAGGCACAGTAAATATTGTGGAAATTAAATATGAATTCCTGGGGCTAAGAGATACATGTTTTCCTCACCCATAAAGCATACTGCCATGGGAACAATTACAGATTTAGCCTTTGTCCTATGACCTACTCAAGCAACAAGATCTCTATCTACAGAGGCGTGATTTCATCATCCACAATGGAGTGGAAAGTTTCTGATGCGGTACAAAGACCTTGGGGCTGTGAAAACACCTTGTTTCTAAGAAATTATAAATATATATATATATTTTTTTCTTTTTTTTTTTTTTTGCTTGGGGGAAACACTTGGCAATACTCCTGGGTTACTCTTTTCTCTACTCTCAGGAATTACACCTGGCAGGCTCAAAGGATTATTTAGGATGCCAGTGAGGGAACTCTGTTCAGCCACTTGCAAATTATACAACCTAACAGCTGTTTTACTAATCCATCCTGAACATACATATTTGTAGGTACTGTATGACTATATATACTCTTATAATAAATGATTTTCTGTTTAAATTTTATGAAATATTCTATTTTTTCAATAAAATTTTAATTGTTTCTTTTTGATTTAGGGGTCATATCCAACTGTGCTCAGTGTTTACTCCTGGCTCTGTACTCAGAGATCAGTGGGATTATATATGGCCCTTTTAGATCCAATCTGACTCAGTTGCATGCAAGAACAAATATAGCACCTTTATTTATTTTTATTTTTTTGGTTTTTGGGTCACACCCGGCAGCTCAGGAATTACTCCTGGCTCTATGCTCAGAAATCACTCCTGGCAGGTTCGGAGGACCATATGGGATGCTGGGATTTGAACCACCGTCCTTCTGCATGCAAGGCAAATGCTTTATCTGCATGCTATCTCTCCAGCCCCAGCACCTTGATTTTTATCCATAACAATTAGAACCATATGTTGACTTTCACAGGAGAATGCAATGAATTTATTTGATTTTTCCCACACCTACTCAATAAAAAAGAATCAGATGGAGAAAAATTGGAAAAGAGAAGATTAATAAAAGAGTGATAATATAAAAGATATTTGAATTTAAATCATTGCTATGTCAACAAAAATTTGGTGATATGTTGGATTAGAATTGTGAAAATGATGAGCATATAGATTTGTAAAATGAGAATACAGGACAACTTCAAGTGGGTGGATGATATTCTCTGAGATATTAACCAATTGACGATCAAATTAACATTTTTCTTAAACTTGTTTCTAATTACAGTTTTGGCCATGAATTTTAATTTTGTGAACAGAGATGAATTTATCATAAAGGATAAAATCTTACACAGCATGTTTATATTTCCTCTCATGTACCAGCATATTTGTAGCACGGCTGTCTTTAGGAATTGACAAACTTCATTAAAGGTTAATATTGCCCTTAGTTGTGACCATTAGTTTAATAAAAGGTGAAATAAAATATAGAATAGAATGTTATGTCGACATTATACTTTTAATGATTTCTGTTTAGTATTCCTATGAAAAAATTTATCAATGTAATTAATATGTAACTTGAGATAACATATAGATTTTTATAGGAAAAGATGACATTGCACTTATATTTTATGGGAATACTAAAAATGCATATGATAAGATTTTGGTAAAAAGAAACTATTTACAAAGAATTTAATAAGTAAGATATCTAGGGTTCCAGAAATTTGAACATATATAGGTAAGAATATTGAACTTAAGAAACCAAGAAAACTTGAGTTTTCTTTTTCCATTGTTATGTGCCATTACACAATGTGTACCTTAACCGTTCCAATGGAAATTATGTAGTGAAGAGGAAAAAAATAAATAGATTAACAATTCAAAGTTAAGATTAAAGTGCACATAGAATTTGATTAAGTAGAGGTGGACAGGAATAAAACCATGTATATAACTTTGTTGGAACTTTTATGTATTCATATATATGAAATACAGATTCATTCTGGACATATTATTATTATTATTATTATTATTATTATTATGGTTTTTGGCCACATCTGGTGACACTCAGGGGTTACTCTTGGCTAGATGGTCAAAAATTATTCCTGTCTTGGGGATCATATGTGACACTGGGTATCGAACCCAGTGCTGTCCTTGGTCAGCCATGTGCAAGACAAATACCCTACCACTATGCTCTTTTACTCCAGCCCCCGATCTTTTATTTTACTACTATTTCTAAATCACAAGTGTGATGCGTGAATATATTATATTTTATCATATAAAAAATAAAAAGCATACATAGTTGGATAAAAGCAAAATCTCCTCTTCTTCCAGTACCACTGCTTCTTATCTATCCTTTTCCCATATGTAACAATTCTCAATTGTTTGGTGATTATCCATCGAGTTGTCATTGCTAGACACTGAACACACGCAAGTAAACCTGAAACACTCTGGCTTGCTTCTTTCTCTTTCAATATTTTAGATATCTAAAAGAATATTAGTTCTCATATCAACAGAAAGTTTTCCTTCAATAATGAAAGCATGAGCTAGCATAATTAAATCAGTCTAGATAACGACTATGACTAAAAAATGGATAATTCAGCCAGCTGACGTAAAATCTTTGGAAACCATATACAGAAGGAAGTTGAAAAAAGCAGGTGAAATTTCAAAAATTTAGCATTTCAATTTTATGGCATTAGAGGGAAAATACAAGCGACCATAAGAGTACTAATTCTCTGTTTTGAAAAATTTATCTCTTCATTGCATGTCAGACCTATTTATAGGTACATAATAAAATTGTCTAAAAAGAAAATTTAGTAAAGAAAAATAAGATGGTAATTATCATTGTAACAAAATAAATTTAACTAATATTAGTCCTCATTATTTTTTGTCTTATCCTCTGAATATCCTTATTCAGAATATTTTCTCATGAAGAATTTGAAGGTCAGAGGAGTAGAGAAAGAAAAGATTGCTTCAATTTGCTTTTTGTAATCCTAATTTATCTTGAACAAGAAAGAGATGAAAGAACACAATTACAATATGGCAATTCTTTAATGGTCTTAGAGGCTTATATCCAAAATATTAAAATTTAGCCTGATACTTTTCACCATTGATTTTTCTTCTCCAAGTTAATCTCTCTAACAGCATTTTTATTATCTTGTTATATGTGAAATATCTTCATATCATTAGAGAAAATGTCTCTATTCCACATAGAATGAACATACTTATATTAGTTCAAGCCTGTTTTCTTCTCTTATTAGTTGTATATACTTTATCAATGAATTTAATGGCCCTTTCTGAATAATTTTTATTGTTAATCCAATTACTTAGCTTGGACATTAAGATAGTCTCCCACAAAATAAACTGCTTGAACATTCTTTTCCAAAGTTAATACTTATTAATATCTTTATTGAAAATTTTTGATTAGAATATGATTGTAGTTGGGTTTCAGCTTTCACCTTTCACCAGAGCGACATTCCCATCACTGATGTCCTGAATCACCCTCCTCCCCATCCCATCACATGTACCCTAGACAGGTTTCCTACATCTCTCATTCATTCACTTTGTTATGATAGTTTTCAATGTAGTTATTTCTCTAACTGCACTCATCACTCTGTGGTGAGCTTCATGTTGTGAGCTGGACCTTCCAGCACTCTTCTCTATTGTTGCTATGAATTATTGCAAAAATGTCTTTTATTTTCATAAAATCCATAGATGAGTGAGACTATTCTGCATCTATCTCTCTCCCTCTGATGTATTTCACTCAACATAACAGATTCCGTGTACATCCATGTATAGGAAAATTTCATGACTTCATATCTCCTGATAGCTGCATAATATTCCATTGTGTATATATACCACAGTTTCTTTAGCCATTCCTCTGTTGAAGAGCATCTTGGTTGTTTCCAGAGTCTGGATATTATAAATAGCGCTGCAGTGAATATAGGTGTGAGGAAGAGCTTTTTGTATTGTATTTTTATGTTCCTAGGGTCTATCCCTAGGAGTGGTATAGCTGGATAGTATGGGAACACAATTTGCAGTTTTTGGAGAATTTACAGGCCGCTTTTCATAAAGGTTGGACTAGACGGCATTCCCACCAGCAGTGAAAAAGAGTTCATTTCTCTGCACATTCCCTCCAGAACTGCTTGTTCTCATTCTTTCTAATGTGTGCCAATGTCTGTGGCATGAGATGGTAGCTCATAGTTGTTTTGATTTGCATCCCTGATTATTAGTGATGTGGAACACTTTTCATGTGCCTTTAGGCCATTTGTATTTCTTCTTTGATAAAGTGTCTGTTCATTTTTTCTCCCGATTTTTTGATGGGATTAGATGTTTTTTCTAGTAAATTTCTGTCAGTGCCATGTATATTTTGGATATTAGCCCCTTATCTGATGGGTATTGGGTGAATAGTTTCTCCCACTCAGTGAGTTACTCTTGTATCCTGGGCACTATTTCTGTTGAGGTGCAGACACTTCTCAGCTTAATATACTCCCACCTGTTTATCTCTGCTTCCACTTATTTGGAGAGTCAGTTTCCTCCTTGAAGAAGCTTTTAGTCTCTATGTCATTGAGGGTTTTACTTACATGTTGTAAGTACACCCTATATACCTTAGGTTTCAGGTCTGATACCAAGGTCTTTATTCCATTTGGATTTGACTTTTGTACATGATGTTAGCTGGGTGGATCTGAGTTCGCTTTTGTGCCAACACCACTTGTTGAAGAATCTTTCCTTGCCTCAATTAGGTTTTCTTGCTCCTTTGTCAAAAATTAGGTGATTGTATGTCTGGGAAACATTCTCTAAATACTCAAGTCTATTTCACTGATATGTGGATCTGTCTTTATTCCAATACCATGTTGTTTTGTGACTATTGCTTTGTAATACAGTTTAAAGTTGGGAAAAGTAATGGTTTCATATTCCTTTTCCCAAGGATTACCTTAACTATTCGAGGGTGTTTATTGTTCCAAATGAATTTCAAAAAAGTTTGAAGAAAGTCATGGGTATCTTTAGAGGGATTGCAATAAATCTGTACAAAGCTTTGGGGAGTATTGCCATTTTAATTATGTTAATCCTGCCAATCCATGAGCAGGGTATGTGTTTCCATTTCTACATGTCCTCTCATATTTCTTGGAACAGACTTCATAGTTTTCTTTGTATAGGTCCTTCACATCTTTGGTCAAGTTAACTTCAAGATATTTGAGTTGTGTGACACTACAGTGAATGGGTTTGGTTTCTTAAAGTCCATTTCTTCCCTGTCATTATTAGTGAATAAAAAGGCCATTAATTTTTGTGTATTAATTTTGTAGCCTACCACATTGATATATGAATCTATTGTTTATAGAAGCTTTTCAGCTAAGTCTTTCGGGTTTTCTAAGTATAGTATCAAATCAACTGCAAACAGTGAGAGCTTGACTTCTTCCTCTCTTATATGGATGCCCTTGATATATGATATATATGTATATATATATGTATATATGTATATATATGTTGCAAAATCGCTATAGCCAGTACTATGTTGAAAAGAGTGGTGAGAGAGGACAGACTTGTCTTGTACCAGAATTTAGAGGGGAAGGCTTTTAGTTTTTCTACATTGAGGATAATATTTGCCATTGACTTGTGGTAGATGGCCTTAACTATATTGAGAAAGGTTCCTTTCATTCCCATCTTGCTGAGAGTTTTTTTTGTTATCAACAATGGATGTTGGATCTTATTAAATGCGTTCTATGTGCCTATAGATATGATTATGCAATTTTTATTTTTCTTGTTGTTGATGTTTTGTATTATGTTTATAGATTGATGAATGTAAAAATATCTTTGCATTCCTAGGATAAAACCTGCTTTATCATAGTGAATAATTTTCATGTGGCATTGGGTCCTATTTGCCAGGATTTTATTGAGGATCTTTGCATCTGTGTTCATCAGGGATACTGGTTTGTAATTTTCTTTTTTAGCAGCATCTCTGTCTGGTTTTGGTAGCAAGGTGATGTTGGCATCATAAAAGCTATTTGGAAGTGCTCCCATTTTTTTTTCAATTCATGAAAGAGCCTGGCCAGGATTGGTAGTACTTCCTCTTGAAAGTTTTAAAAGAATTCATTAGTGAATCCCTCTGGACTTGGGCTTTTATTTTTGAGCAGAGATTTGATTACCTTTTTAATTTCCTCAGTAGAAATTGGGATGCTTAGATATGCTACATCCTCCTTATTTAACCGTGGAAGGTTATAAGAGTCCAAGAATTTATTTCTTCCAGGTTCTCATGTTTTGTTGCATAGTTTCTCAAAGTAGTCTCCTATTACCCTTTGAATCTCTGCAATATCTGTAGTGATCTTCCCTTTTCATTTCTAATGTGGGTTATCAAGTTTCTTGCTATTTATTATTTATTTATTTTGTTTTTTTTCTGGTCACACCCACTTGATGCTCAGAAATTGCCCCTTGCTTGGGGGAGACCATATGGGACGCCATGGGATCGAACCGAGGTCCTTTCTTGGATAACGCTTGCAAAGCAGACACCTTACCTCTAGCTTCACCTCACCGGCCCTTTATCTCTCTTTCTTTGTAAGTTTTGCTAATGTCTTTCAATATTGTTTAATTTTCCAAAGAACCAAATTCTGAGTTTGTTGATCTTTTGGATTGTTTTTACTTTTTTATTTTTTTTGGTTTTCACTTTATTGATTTCTTCTCTAAGCTTAGTTATTTCCTTCTGTCTCCCTATTTTTGTTTCCTTTTGTTAATCATTTTCTATTTTTGTAAGCTTTTTCATTAAGTTATTCAAGTATGCCCCTTCTTCATTCCTGATGTGTGCTTGCAAAACTATAAATTTTTCTCTCAGTATCGTTTTTACTGTGTCTCATAGATTCTGATATTTTGTGTCTTCGTTGTCATTTATTTCCAGGAAAGTTTTGATTTCCTCTTTGATTTCATCTCAGACCCACTGGGTGTTCAATAGTAGGCTGTTTAATTTCCAGTTGTTAAAGTTTTTCTCTTGTGTCCCATTGTAGTTAATATCTAATTTCAGAACCTTGTGGTCAGAGAAGGTAGCATGCAAAATTCTTATTCTCTTGATTTTATGGAAGTTTTTCATGTGCCAGCATGTGGTCTATCCTGGAGAATAACCCTATATACATTGGAGAAGAATATATATACAGGTTTTTGGGATGAAGTATAATAACCTATCTACTATGTCTCTTTCTTCCACTTCTCTTCTCAGGGCTAGTATAGTTTTGTTGGGTATCAGTCTTGTTGAACTATCAAGTATTGATAAGTCCGCGTTGAGTTGTCCCACAATCATTGTGTTACTATTGTTGTCCTCTTCCAAATTTGTCATAATTGTATTAGATATTTTGCTGTGTGCAGATTTGTTTACTAGTGTGATTTCATCCTGTTGCACGTATCACCTTATTAGAAAAAAAGTGTCCATTTTTATCCCATACTATTTTTCTGAGTCTAAAGTTTGTGCTGTCTGATATTAATATGGCCACCCCAACTTTTTTAAGTGTGTAGTTTTCTTGGATGATTTTCTTCCAGTCTTTGATTTTGAGTCTCTGTTTTTTCTGACTATTCAAGTATGTTTCTTGTAGGCAGCAGAAAGGTGAATTCATCTTTTTGTTTCATTTAGCTAGTCTGTGTCTATTAATTGGTGCATTTTGTCTATTGACATTGAGAGAGATGATTAGCATGTGATTCAATGTCATCTTTGTGTATATGTTCAGTATGTCTGTTGGTCTGTCTTGTCTTAAAATAGGCTTTTCAGTTTTTCCTTTAAGACTGTTTTTTCATCTGTAAAGTTTTTGAGCTGTTGCTTCTCCATGAAACTGTATCCTTCCTTCAAACCTGAAAGTGAGTAGGTCTAGGTTCAGTATTCTAGGTGAAGTATCCATTTCATTCGAGTATTGTCACAATCTTCACCACTGTCTTCTGACCTTTAAAGTTTTTTGTGACATGCCTGCTGTTAACCTTAAGGATGTAATTTCCCTTTTTGATCTTGCTGCTTTCAGTATTCTATCTCTATCTGTGGGATTCATCATCGTGACTCGGTTGTGTCTTGGGGTGTTTTTCTTTCGGGTCTCTTTTAGCTAGCACTCTTTGGACATGCAGGATTTGACTGCATGTGGTCCTTAGCTCTGGGAGTTTCTCTTTGATGATGTCTTTGACTGTTGATTCTTCCTGAGGAGCTCCTTCCTGTGCCTCTGAAAATACAATGATTCTGATGTTTCTGTTGAGTTTATCAAAGACTTCTATTTTAATCTTCTCATTCGTTGAGTTCTTTTATCATTGTCTGATCATTTGCCATAATGTACTTTGCCAATCTCTTCTGCTGTATAGAGCTGTTCTGCATTTGATCTTCCAGTTCACTGATTCTGTCCTCAGCTGCTTTTAACCTGTTGGAGAGGATTTCCATTGAGATTTTCAGTTCAGCTACCATGCTTTTCAGATCTGTTATTTCAGTTTGGAATTTTCTGATTTCTGTCTTTGTGTTCTGTTCAGCTAGAGCTATGCTTCCTTTGATTTCCATGTGGATCCGCCATATTTCTATTCTAAACTCCTTATCTGAGAGATTAATCTGATGGTTGGTATTTTTGTGTCATCAGAGCTATCATCTTCATTCTCTGTGCATGGTGTTTGCCTGTGAGGTTTTCCCATTGTCTGGCTTGTACTGTGATTTTTCCTATGTATTATGTGGGGGAGGGGTTCATTAGTTAGAAAGATCATGCATCCAAGAAGTGATCCGGAGTGACTGTGCTCTTCTAGGGACTCTAGGAGACATTTTTTGCTGGGCCCTCTCAGGAGATCGTCAGGAGAGAGAAAAGAAGCACGCAATGCCTACAGGACCCCTTGGTCTCTTTCTCTCACCAATCTCACAGCAGTGCCAGACCCCTCCTACCTGCCTTCACAGACAAAGGAGTCACCACTCTGGTTTTCACTCACTCACTCATTCACTCACTCATTCACTCACTCAGTCTTTCTTGGCCTTTCAGCTGAGTGGCTCCAGGAGACAGTTTTTACTGGACCCTTCCTGGCCCTCTCAGGAGAGCTTCAGGAGCGAGAAGAGAAGAGAAACATGCAAAGCTGACAGATACCCTCAGTAGTGTCAGACTTCTCCAACCTGCCTTTCCAGATAAAGAAATCACCTCTCCTGAATTTGTTTTCTTAATTTTTATATATTTTGGGTATTTTTATTGCTTATATAATGATAAACCTTGTTCTTTTCTTTTATAAATGCCTGTAATTTATTGATATGCCTAATGTTTCTGTTAGAACTTTTCATGCTGAATGCATGTTGTGCACTTTTATTTTTTTTCCTTGATTTTAGTTTAGTTTATGGTACAAAGCTGGTGCTGTTAATGGATTACAGGTGGTTCTAGAATTACAAATCTCTCCTATTGGGCTTGGGGGACTATATAGTATGACAAGAATCAAACCTAGGTCATAGTGTGCAATGCCATCCACTGAACTATCTCTCATGCCAATATATTTTCTAATTTTGGGGGGAAATTTTTATTGAGGATTTCTGCAAATCTTTGTTTATCAGGAATATTGGCACATTATATTTTTGTTCTTATCTGATTTTTGTATCAGATATTTCTATAATCAAAATAAATTTGTAGAGTGTTACCTTCTCTATTTTATTTAGGTTAGTATTAAGTCTTCTTTAATGTTTTGTGAAATTTACAAGTAAAACCATCTGGTCCTGGATATTTCTTTCTTTCATTGTTTTAAGTTACAATCCATTTATTGATTGGTATTGAATGATTGGTATATTTAAACGGTCTGTTTTTAAAAGATACAACAAATTTTTAAAAGCAAAACCAATCTATGTTAAACATATTGCCCTAGTTATTTTGTTCTTTATAGCTATAAACAGTGACTAAAACATAACTTTCCTTGTTATAAGAAGCACTCTGATTTTATTGTTCCGAGATTACATGTATCTCATATTGTTTCCATAGAAAGTCTTTCATATTATGCCATTCCTGGAATCTTCTAAGTATAACTTATTTTGAAACATGATATTTTAGGTTTTCTGAATTGATTCAGGTTTGATACTTAGAAGCATCTATCTATATAGAACACAGTAATTATGTTTTTTGTTTTTTGTGGTCACACTCGGCAGTGCTCAGGGATTACTTCTGGCTCTATGCTCATAAATTGCTCCAGGCAGGGTTGGGAGAACATATGGGATGGCGGGATTTAAACCACCATCCTTCTGCATGCAAGGTAAATGCCCTATCTCCATGTTATCTCTCTGGCCCCTACATAGCACACAGTAATCTTTAATTTTAATAGTTTTTTACTTTAATTTTTGAGCATACATTTTGACCACATATAATTGTTCAGAAATGGGAGAGATAATTTTTATGCAATTGAATAAATGGAATAAAAAGCTTCAAGCTTCATTAATTAAACACTGTCCTTTTTGTACACACTGTTCTTTGATTTGTACATTTCCTTTTACTGTAAAGTTGATGAGTGCAAATATCTTAAAATTATGTTTTTAACTAACTCTCACTTTCTCTTTTAGTGATCCAATGGCTAATTGAATACCAATATCAGACTTAATGTAACAACATTTTTTTTACCTATGATCAATTAAAGTAGTCAATAAAAGTTGAAAGGAGCAACATATGTGCAAGTTTTATTCCATTCAGTATTTTTCCTCTTGGAACTTAATAACTGACTTAACAACTTCCAAGAATGTTAAGGGATGTAGAGTAAATGGTAGAATATATAGATTGCAATACTTAGGATCACATAATACCTCGACAATGAAAGAGTCCCCAAACAATAAAATTTCACCAGGACTCTGAAAAATTCTATGACAATTTAACTGCTAATGCTAGTGGTAGGAAAGATAGCATGAAGGTAGGGCATTTGCCTTGTATATGTGAAGGACAGTGGTTCAAATTCTGGCATCCCATATGGTTCCTCCAAGCCTGCCAGGAGTGATTTCTGAGCATTGAGCCAAGAGTAACCCCTGAGCGCTGCCAGGTGTGACTCAAAACCAAAAAAAAAAAAAATTAAAATCATCAAACTACATCATTACATATAAAAAATTGCTTAGTTTAGAAAAATTGAATCAGTAAAATATGCTTGTGGTTATTGTGATATCTAATTCTGTTTTGTCTTTCTTCTAGTGTTTTTGTGTCTTATGTGAGAAGTAGGATAGACACCGATTTAAAACTGGTTATTTAATAAATATATCTTAGAAACTGGGTGAACACAAAGTCTGATAACCTTGATGCAGGAAAAATTTCTTCTCAGTTGGATATTGTTTTCTAAAATAATTTGAAAACACAATTGTGTTCTATATAATCTAAGAAACATCTGCATTTCTAGGATATAGTATGAAATACCTTAGAAATGTTAGATAAAAGAGTTCCTGAAACTAAAATGTATGTGCTTTATATTATGATAAAAACATGAATTCAGAAACAAGGGTCAAATAATAAGTGGGAACAAACTATTTTTAAGCTATAAGGCATCTGTGAGAATACATATCAGGTGGAAAAAAGTTATAATTTAGCTGTATATTTTTTGTCCCTTTTTTTTTTTAATTTATTTTAACACCTTGATTACATACATAGTTGTGTTTGGGTTTCAGTCATGTATAGAACACCACCCATCACCAGTGCAACGTTCCCATCACCATTGTCCCAAATCTCCCTCCTCCCCAACCACCCCCCGCCTGTACTCTGGACAGGCTCTCCATTTCCCTCATAGGTTCTCATTTTTAGGACAGTTC
>PVKC010003621.1:0-38402 GCA_004027635.1 Crocidura indochinensis | reverse complement strand
ACACGTCAGTAAGTTACTAGCAGCATGAAAAAGACAGCTTTAAATATAGATAAACTGTGAACCATGCCCACAAACAGTCACCATGTTCCAACTTGGCCAGCTCCATAGACTCCTCTTTTCTCAAATAAGATATAAAACAGTCATGAAAACTCATGGGTACACTGGCCCACGCAGCTTGCATGAAAAAGCTTGCATGAAAGCAGAAAGCTTCCATCTTGGGAAGAGAGGGCAGGTCAAGCCTCCAAACTGTCAAAGACATGACTACTGCCTCCATTACCCACAATCACCGTTTTTCTTATGGTCCTGCCTCATAACTGACCCTCTTCAACTCCTTTTGGGAACAGTGATTCGACCAAACTTCACGTATGCCAGTTCTGGGGCTATTATTACAAGGACTTCTTGGAGCAATTGAGGGTGCTCTCACCTCATATATTCCTTGTTCTGGGATCTCTGGCAGCTGAGTCCACACTTCTATAAGTCATAGTATAAGTAATAGTCCTTAGAATCTCTGGTCAATTTTCTTTGCTTGATGTTATCATCCCTATAAGAACACTCCAATTTAACAGATTGGACAATTAACAACAACTTTCTGCCACTGCATTCACGGCTTTATTGGAGATAAATAATTTTCATTAATGTGCTTGCTACGATACTTCTCTTTTCTTTCTTTGTTTTTTTTAATAACTTTGCTTTCATTTATCTGGAAATGAATGTATCATAATCAACGATGTAACTTGATGATTTATTTTCTTAAACTAAAATTAAATTGGGGCCAGGTGGTGGCGCTGGAGGTAAGGTGCCTGCCTGCCTTACCGCAGTAGCCTTGGACGGACCACGATTTGATCCCCCGTGCCCCATATGGTCCCCCAGGCCAGGGGCGACTTCTGAGCACATAGCCAGGAGTAACCGCTGAGTGTCACTGGGTGTGGCCCAAAAACCAAAAAAAAAAAACCTAAAATTAAATTAAAAATGTAAAAACAATATAGACTGATACAAACCTCATGTTAATTAACCACAAAATAAAATATTAAAAAAAGAAATGTTATGAGATGCATGCTGGGAACAGGGTGGAGGGAGGACAACATTGGTGGTGGGAAAGCCCCTGATTCAATGTCACTTAGTACCTGAAATACTTTTATGAATGATTTGTAATCTACTTTGGTCAAAATAAAAATTATTAATAAAAAAGAAAAAATATATAAGCAGGGACCAAAGAGATAGCATGGAGGTAGGGTGTTTGCCTTGCATGCAGAAGGACAGTGGTTCGAATCCCAGCATCCCATATGGTTCCCCGAACCTGCCAGGAGCGATTTCTGAAGCACAGAGCCAGGAGTAACTCCTGAGTGCTGCCGGGTATGACGCCCCAAAAACAAACAAACAAATATATAAGGAAAATTATGAAAACTGGAAAATAAAAGAGCAAATAAATGCAAAATAAACTGAAGAAAAGAAAAGAAGCAACAGAGAAGAAATCAATTAAATGTAAAACGGGAAATAAGCTTTTTAATATTTATAAAAATGAAAGTCTGTTTGGCATGAAGGACTAGATGCTTCCAATTATATCATCATAATGAAATGGATCAATTCCTTGAAAGATACAATGTGTAGAGACTCACACAAGATAAAATATACATTCTGAAAACATAAGTTTATTGCAATAGAAGTTTTGTCTTCTTAAACAACAAACTTGAAAATGTACCTCTCCAAACAAACAAAAAAAAATGTGCCTGTGAAGGTGGCATCCTTAAAGGATAAAAGGAAATCTGGAAATCTGGTAGATGGAAGTTGATACCAGTGGTGGAACTGGTGCCCGACAATCGTATGTATAAAACTCAACAATGAATCAATTTTGAGTTATGGTACTTTCATAAATTTAAAAATGTTTTTTAATAAAACCTTATCTTCCTTTCTGCATATAGCATACTGGTTTACATAAGTAAAATACTAAATAACTAAAAATGTCATTTATGTTTTATTCGATGTTAATTTAAATGTTTTTAATTTAATTAATTAAATTTTTTTCAAGTGTTTATTTTGGTTACAAGGCTGTTTATAAAAATGCCACTTGAATGTTTTCTAGTGTCTATCATTTCTAAGTATAAGTCAAGTCAAATTACTATAGTTTTTCTTTATATATAAATGTGTTAATTCAGTCTTGTGATTTTTTTTTTTTTTGGACCATACCTGGTGACTCTCAGGGGTTACTCTTGGCTAAGTGATCAGAAATCGCTCCTGGTTTGGGGACCATATGGGACACTGGGGGATTGAATCAAGTCTGTTCTAGGTTAGCATGTGCAAGGCAAATGCCCTACTGCTTGCACAACCACTCAGGCCTTGAGTCTCATGATATTTTATGGCATTTTCCTTTATCATTTGTTTTAGAGATTTGAGTCTGATTTATGTAGAATTGATTTTTATATATCCTGGATACTATTCTCATATTTTCAAATCTATAATTTGAACTTTAACTAATATGGGAGTACTTTTTATCTTGAAAGGGTTTTATCCTTTTAATGGTATTAATTTATATATACATATGTAACACTATTATGCAAAAAATGTTGAAGTCTTGCAATGCAAGACAGTGATGAAACCTGGGATGAGCAAAATATAAAAGACAACTACATATTGTTTATTTCATAAATAGAAATAAATAACCAAAGCAAAAAACAGCTGTCAAACATAAAAATTCACTCTTAGGTTGAAAAAATATGGCGGTTCTATAAAAAGTGGGAGAATAAGTGAATACATACTTCTCTGATGAAGAAAGATGTTCAATACGCATATAAAAATTGCTCAACATCACTCATTATCAGAGAAATCCAAATTATACAACAATGAGAGAACTTAATACCAGTGAGAATGAACTATATCATAAAAATAAGAAAAGCCTATGTTGGTGGGATATGGTGAAAATGAACTCTAATGCATCACTGGGGAGAATATTCTATGATTTGGCTTCTATGGAAAACCATATATGGAGATTCCTCAAAAACTAAAAATAGTGCTCTCATATGACTCAGCTATTTTACCCCCAAAGATACAAGAACTTTGACTAGAAAATCTATGCACACCTATGTTAATTGTTTCAGTTAGCCCATTGGCCAGTATATGGAAGCGACCCTGATATCCAATGATAAAAAGAGTAGATAAAGAAGTTGTGGTATAAGCACACAATGGAAGACCATTTAGTCACAATAAAGGAAGAAAATATGCAATTTTCTGCAAGTTGTGAGATGACGAGGAAGGTTTGGAACAAAAGCCGAATGTTCTCACTAAAACTGTGGTAAAAAAGAAAAACATGTCTAAGGAATGGACAGTATCAAAGGTAGCCCAACCACTGGTTCTATATTACAGAAATAAAAGTATAGGAAAGGAGAGGAATAGTAGGGGGAGGGAGAAGAAACTGTCCAAAAGTAACTGGGAGGTAAGGCTTAGGACCCTAAATTTAGGTGTGTAAGAGGTAAGTCTGTTTGTATATAAGCCAGTAAACTGAACATTACTATAAGCCTGGAACTCAAATAAGCAGCAGATAAATATTCCTTTACTTTTTCATCTCACTTCCTTAACTTTCTATTTTACTATTAAAAGTTTACCTTGCATACAGAAGAATGGTGGTTCGAGTCCCGGCATTCCATATGGTCCCCTGAACCTGCCAGGAGCGAGAGCCCTGAGCACTGCTGGGTGTGATACAAAAACCAAAAAAAAAAAAAAGAATAAAAGTTTAATGGTGATGGGGCCGGAGAGACAGCATGGAGGCAGGGCGTTTGCCTTGCATGCAGAAGGATGGTGGTTCGAATCCCAGGATCCCATATGGACCCCTGAGCCTGCCAGGGGCAATTTCTGAGCTTATAGACTCGAGTGACCCCTGAGTGCTGCCAGGTGTGACCCAAAAACCAAAAAAGAAAACAAAGAGGAAAAAAAGAGCTTACTAAAAGTTTAATGGAAATTTGGTTGCTGTTTAATGTAAGATGAACTTCTAATGCCTCACTAATTAAAACAATGATTCTTTTTCGGTCTGTCAACATGGGGCTTTCTTGAGCACAGAGAACTGTTGAGTACCTGGTTGTTTTTGCTAGTCTTCTTTATTTCCTTTGCTTCTTCTAAATACACTATTTAAACTATATAATACATTATTACACTAAATACACTAAACGCAGTTCTAAATACACTTCTAAATACAATTATTTTTGATGAGGAATATACATAACAGATTAAATTTATGTTCTTTGTGTAAGCACCATATTTTATAGAGTTTAAGAGCTCTATTCCTCCTCTGTCCATATCAATAATAAATGGTGCCAGATCTAAATTATTTTATAGAACTTTATCAAAAGTTTTCATTTCCTGCAACAACAATACTCTGGCTTCCCACACAATAAGTGAGTGAAAATGCTGCTGTTTTTAGCCACAGCTTCCTATAAAGTTAAATGGAAGCTGTATTCAAGCAGTCAGATGAACAAGTATTCCAGTAACTAGTAGTTACTGGAAGCTTACACCAGCTGGTGCTTCATGCAGCTATTCTCAACAATTCAAGGACCCAGGTACTGTTATTACATATTTCTCTACTAAAGGTCATCGTTTCTCATATGGCTTGGCCTTTCAGCAACCTTTGACACAATCGATCACTTTCATTTCTCTGCAAACCCTTTTGTTCTTCCAGTACACCCTGCTTGCTCGGCAGGTTTCCCTTCTCCCTTTCAGAACCAGCAGTTTCTTGGCAGGCTTCTCTTCACTTCCCACCTCTGAGTACTGAATTGTAGCATCCCCAGCAGAGTCTGTTCTCCAGCTTTCTCTTCTTTTTTTTTTCCCTACCCTTTCCCTTTAGAGACTTTAGCCATGTACCTGGGTAAAGTTCACCCACTGGCTTTTATATTCCCCCAAAACATAATTCCTAAGTACCAGAATTACTCAAACACTCAAGAACTCATTCAATATACTTCCACAATCACAATAGCATCGTACACTTTATTTATTTAAGAAGTGAATGACTGCTCCAAATCTGCTTCACTTTATGAGTTTCTGCATGTCAGCAAATGGCATCTGGTATTCCAATAGTTCAGATAAATGCTGTTGAGCTCATATTTTACTCTTTTTTTCCCCTCACTTCCCACACCCAAATCAGCAATAACTAGAAATACATTCAGGGTTCAAATACTTGTCCCAACTCTTCCCTTTTTTTTTTGGTTTTTGTTTTGTTTGTTTGTTTTTGTATTTTGGGGGGGAGGGTTGGTTCTTTTTTGGGTGCAGAAACCCAGGATCGAAACTTGTCCCAAGTCTAATGCTTCTATCTTGCCCTTGCCACTCTTCACCTAAGTATTCCAAAAACACCTAAATGTTTTCCCTGCTTCAACCTGTCTAGAGTCAACAAGAATTCTCTGCTGATGTCCTTTCCCTCTACATCAAACCCAGATACTTTTTATATGAGTAGGAAAAAAGTTATGTCCTTATGCTACCCTAGAAGCTCTCTGACCCTGTCAGCCCTCTTTCTTGTCTCTTACTACTCTTCTTTGTTCTCTCTGCAGTTCCTCTAAGGTGTTTCCATATTTCCATCTCAGTCTTGTTATAGGCCAGCCCTAATCTAGAACATTGAAATCAAGATCTGGTACACTTTCTCTATGGGACTTCCTTTCACCTGAGAAACTTTCGTAAGCCTGGATGTAAAATATCAAATCAATTATTTTCTGATAATCACAAGTGCACTTAAAGACTAATTTTAATTATTATTAAAAATTAATAATTATTAATTATGCTAATGCTGCTCACACAAAGAAAACAAACTTAGTCTGTTATGTATATTCCTCATCAAAATAGTTGTATGTTTAGAAGCAGCAAAAAAAAAAATAGAAAATATAGAAGCTCTAACAAAAATGACCGGGTATTCAACAATTCTCTGTGCTAAAGAAAGCCCCATGTAGGGGCCCGGAGAGATAGCACAGCGGTGTTTGCCTTGCAGGCAGCCAATCCAGGACCAAAGGTGGTTGGTTCGAATCCCAGTGTCCCATATGGTCCCCCGTGCCTGCCAGGAGCTATTTCTGAGCAGACAGCCAGGAGTAACCCCTGAGCACCATTGGCTGTGGCCCAAAAAGAAACAAACAAACAAACAAACAAAAAAGCCTCATGTTTATAGATCAATAAAGAATCATTTATTTTAATTAGTGACCTATTATTGAAAAATTAGAAGTTCATTTCACATTAAATAGCAACTAAATTTCCACTAAACTTTTAGTAGTCAAATAGAAAGTTAAGGAAGAGAGATGAAAAATTAAAGGAATATATTTCTGCTGCTTGTTTGAATCCCAGGTTTGTAGTAATGTTCAGTTTTTAATTAAAAACTGAATTTTGGGGCCCAGGAGATAGCATGGAGGTAAGGCGTTTGCCTTTCATGCAAAAGGTCATCGGTTCGAATCCTGGTGCCCCATATGGTCCCCTGTGCCTGCCAGGAGCAATTTCTGAGCATGGAGCCAGGAGTAACCCCTGAGCACTGCCGGGTGTGACCCAAAAAAACAAAAAAACACAAAAAACTGAATTTTGCCATAATTGCAGATTTTCATATGGGGTGTTACCCCATTTAAGAAACTAGAGTATAACAGCTACAGAGCACTTTTCCAAACTCTTTACAATTCTACTTCAATAAAAGTCTCATCTTGATGGGCTACTTTCATAGCAAATTAGACATGATCAAAGAGAGAATTGAAGTGGTGAAAGATACACTAAAGAAATGTTCTAGGATATGGTAGAGAGACTGGAAGAAGGGAAATAGAAAAGTGAATATAAGAGACATTGCAGATACCATGACAAGGTCCTATCTGATAGTTTAATGAAGGAAGGAATACAGACTATCAGGGGAGGGAACATTTGGTAAGTAATGCATTTAAAAATTCCAGAACTAACAAATATATGGATCCACAAATTTAATAAAATAATATTTCCTGAAATATTAATTAAATAAATCAATCAAATCAATGTTAACCTAAGCATTTTTTAAAAAGCAACAAAACTCTAAAGACAAACAGAATTATGTATCTACTGAAAAAGATTTTCAAGAACAATTCTAGTTCAATACAGATATACTTTCACTACTGTAAAATATAATTTAGGGAGATAAAAACATTATGAAGATTATTTACATTATGGGGCCTGTGAGGTGGTGCTAGAGGTAAGGTATCTGCCTTGCAAGCGCTAGCCAAGGAAGGACTGCGGTTCTATCCCCTGGCATCCCATATGGTGCCCCCAAACCAGGGGCAATTTCTGAGCACTTAGTCAGGGGTAACCCCTGAGCATCAAACGGGTGTGGCCCAAAAAAGCAAAACAAAAAAAGAAAATTATTTACAATATTAAATCAAAGATAAGCCCAAACAAACACTGCCTATATAAACCAATATGACTTATAAAGTATTTTTTAAAAGATAGGACTAAAATATGACATACCAATAAGTTATGAAGGAAGTGAACAGAAATAGACCTTTAAAAATAATTTAGTACTGTAGTTACAAAATTGTTCATGCTTGCATTTCTGCCATAGAATGTACACAATCCTTCATCATTGCACTTTTCCCACCATCATGCTCCAGTTTCTTTCCCATCCACCCACTCGCACCTGCCTCTGGCGCAGGCATTTTACTTCTCTCCCTTTTCTCTCTGACTCTCTCTTTTGTCTTTCTCTCTCTTCACTCCCTCGCTCCTTCCCTGACTCCCTCTCTCTTTTCTTTTTAACACTGATTTGCACGATTATTAATGAAGAGGTACCATGCATGTCACTTTATCCCCTATCAGCACCCTATTCTTGTTCAGTAATCAGTTCCAACTATCATTGTCAGTAGACCCTTCTCTACCCTACTTACCATGAGATCTTCCTACCATGAACTAGTCTTCCTGGCCCTTGTCTTTAGTATCTCTGGATATTATTACCATACTTTCTTTTATTTTTTTATATTCCAAAAATGAATGACATTATTGTATGTCTACCCCTCTTGCTCAAAAATGACTTCCCAAAAGGTGAGATAGAAGAGGGAGTAAATAAAAAAATATATCAAAGAAATAAGTCCAATTATATATGCAATTTCAAAAATCTAAATGATTTAACTATTTTATGAAGATATTGATAGACATTGCCAATAAGCTATATGCTGTTTGTAAGAAGTGTCCAGTCTCCTTCTGGGTTCCAGGGCCATCACTGTTCATATCTACCTTTGGGGCCAGCCAAGTTCAACCGGGGAGGAAATAGGGAATTTCACACCTTAATCCCTTCCATCAATGCAAACAGGGCTGTCTTTTTTGGGTCTTTCCTAGCATTCTTCCTTCCTTTCTTCCTATCAGTCCACATTTTCCCAAACCGCATAGACACACTAGCATCCTTGCAAAGTCATTTTAATTTATAACATAGCTTCTCTGGCAGATTGGATCTAGCACTTCTTTCAATAGCCTGTGAAATCCAGCACTCCAAACCACTAAATGCAAAGTTCAATGGAAAAGCTAAAGAAGACATCTACTATGGGAATATGGAGAGAGATCTTGGCAAATCTCCAAGTCCACCCAAAGGCCTGTACCCTATAAATGAGGACCTAAAATCAACAGTTAATGGTTTGGTAGTGGAAATAAAGAAGTCCTAAGCCTGCAAAATTAAGAAATATACAGATAAACAATTCAACCAACTCAAAGAAGAACTCTTTCAGAAGATGAGTGAATCCATACACATGGATGTGAAGGAACTAAAAGCATGTTAACAAGCCATAATAGTAGAATCACACAGGTGGAGAATCACATAGACAAACTTAAAACCAGCTGGGATAAAGAAGTAAAAAAAAAAAAAAAAGGCAGAGGAGACACAGAACACTGAAGGAAAAGTAGTGAGGGAGTTAATAGCAGAGAACTTCCCCACCCTTGAGAAAGAAGTTTCTCTGCAAATACAAGAGACAAAAATAGTGCCAAACAAAATAGACCATAATAGAACAATACCAAGGCATTTAGTAATCCAAATGGCAAAAAACGAATAAACAACAACAACAAAAGAAAAACATAGATCAACTCTTTAAAGCAGTAAGGGAGAAATAAAACCTCAAGTATAAAGGGAACAACATAAGAATCAAACTAGAGGGGCCCGGGAGATAGCATGGAGGTAAGGCATTTGCCTTTCATCCAAAAGGTCATCGGTTCTAATCCCAGTGCCCCATATGGTCCCCCGTGCCTGCCAGGAGCAATTTCTGAGCATGGAGCCAGGAGTAACCCCTGAGCACACTGCCGGGTGTGACCCAAAAACCAAAAGAAAAAAAAAAAAGAATCAAACTAGATCTTTCATTTGAAACAATCCAGGCAAGAAAATAGTCTATTGACATATTCAAACTACTGAATAAAAGAAACTTTCAACGTACAGTTTACTACACAGCAAAACTCTCATTTGCTTGGGAGGGAGGGTTAAAAACATTCTCAGACAAAAAAAGAACTTGCAATATTTGTGCTAACCAAACGGACCCTAAATGAGCAACTCAAAGAGCAATTACACAAACCAAATCCCCAATTGTACAACAGCCACCCTACACAATGTAATGGCACAACAGTCTTTTCTGTTAATTGTTTCATTAAATGTCAATGGATTAAAATCTCCCATCAAGACCAGATACAGCTGTTTAGTTTGAATTACACAGGTGTTCAATCAAATGATGTAGATATCTATAATAATGTTCATAATGCTTTTGTCTACAGAAACAGGTGCAGAATATGTTTGGAAACATTTGGACTCCCACGATAGTGCCCACTAAGAGTAATTTTAATGTCTTAATTTACTATGTCTATAATAACTCCTTGATCTTTTTGTTCACAGTGGTGCTTCGGGAAGTAGGTTGGTTACCCCAGTTCCACATCGCAATGCTATACTATATTAGACTCAGAAGACAGGGCTCATTATGATAATGTCATGACAAAAATTCCAATCTATTTATTTTCTACTTTATTATGCCTGGTAATAAAGCTAATGTTTATGTTCACAGAGAGCAATGGAATATGCAACTGCATGCCATGAATTCCTGTTACAGAGCTCATTCATTGAATATGTTATTGTAGTCTGTTTTCAATTATAGGTAGTTTACCATTATACCATAATGCTCATAATTTTAGATTGCTTTTAGGAAAGGAAACTGGATACTCAAGAGTCACTCCCGGCAGTGCTCAGGGGTTATTCCTAGTTCTGCACTCAGAAATCGCTCCTGGCAGGCCGCAGGGACCACCTGGGATGCTAGGACTTGAACCAGCATCCGTCCTGGATTGGCTGTATGCAAGGCAAACCCCTACCACTGTGCTATCTCTTGGGCCCAGCAAGTTCTTATCTAATAGAGATAGGAACAGATAAATTTTATGCTGCAGTGGAGCCTTACACCCTGAACATTTGTCAGAATGGCTTGGCTTAGGCTTCAGAAGATCAGACATTGACCATTCACCCCTGAACCTTGGATACCATCTATGGAAACAACCACGGTTTTCTATACCATCACCAGGAATCGAACTTCTACCAGGGAAGGCTCTACTGCTGCCCTGACATCAACTTATTTCAGAGAGGGTTCTTATGACGCACTGACGACTTGGTAATAGCAATAACCTGCTTTTAGGGTTCTCTGCATTGCCACCTAATGGTGGGATGAAACTAGAAGATGTTCCACGCCACCCTGACTTTGACATAGGATCTATACAGAAACCAGGATCCCTAACTACAGAAACCTGACAACAACAACCGTGACTGAGAAGAGCTTTTACTGGGATCACAGAGAATGACTTACGGATTGGAGAACCTACTATGCCTGGAGCCTGAACTTCTGGCTCCTGAACCGGAGCCAGAATACTTCATGAGTAAGGTCTCCCTATTTTTAGACCAAAGGTTTTTCCTTTCTATTTCTCCCATATTTTGCCTTGCAAACAACAATCTCTATCTCTCTCTCCCTACAGATCTATAGATGCACAGAAATGTCATTGCAAAAAACAAAAAAATATGTAAGTCAGAACTAAATTAAATCATACTATTTAGTATACGTATAAAATTTTGTGAATCATTTTATTTGTTTTTGTGTTCACCAGCGGTGCTTAGGTTTTGTTCTAGACTCTGTTTTCAGGGATCAATTCTGGTAGGGCTTAGAGAACTAGATGGGGGTGCCGGGAATTGAATCTGGTTGATCTTGTGTATGTCTAGTATCCACTATATTATTTACTATACCCACTACATAAATTTTAATTAAATTAAAGGGTTTAAAAAGCCAACCCCCAATAAACTAAGTACTGTGTAAAAAGTTAAATCAAAACTCACTTTTTAGAGAAGAAAATAAAAAAGTCCCAATTAAGCACTGTAAGTCAAATAACATTTTCCTAGAAATTAAATTTTTCTAAGCAATTCATATTTTAATTTAAGTTATTAGGTCCCCAGTACAATATATAATCTCCCGAGTGCTACCAGGAATCAGTACTGAGTATGGAACTAAGAGTAAGCTCTGGACGTAGCTGTGTGTAGCCCAAACATCAAATAAAGCCAAATAAAATAAAATAAAATAAGATAATTTTTACATCAGCATGATTATTAAGAGGGCTAAGTTACAAAGGGTACAAATAGTTGGAAAATTTTGTCCAAAGTAAGGTACCCAAGAATAAACATTTAAAAAGACTACACATGTAAGTTAACTTCACAGTAGATATAATAAATGGCAAAAAGTATAAAGTAGTGCATAGCCTAATTAATATTCAAGGAAATACCATTATAAGACAGTGAGATACAATTTTACTCCCCTTGGGTTGATAAAAATGTATGTGATTACACTATTGAAAACAAAATGAATCAATAAAGAGTCTAAACTATTGCTTTGTAGGAATGTAAGTTGCTATATTTATTGGAATGCAAACAAACATTATTTTTTAACTTTGATGTAGGAAGAATGTCAAAGAACAAAAAAGAACAATAATAATAACAAATAAATGAAAACATAGAAAAATAAGCAACTTCAAAAAAATTCCTGAGAACTGTATACATTTTCTATGAATGAATGAAACATAGATGTGTGCTTATGAGGAAAGGACAGGAAACATGACTGCAACGCTGGCAAACAGACAAGTGATAGGTTCTGGGAAGTATGTTCAAATGGTTAGAGTACATGGAATAGGGCTAAGTTTAGTTCAGAGCAATTTATGGTCCCCAGGTGCAACCCCCCAAGCATTAAGCTTGGATATGATCCCCCAAAATAAAACAATTAAAAGTCCAAGAAACTTTTTAGTTCTTTTTTTACTTTACCCTGACCCAGTTATTGTTAAGTAGTAAATTGTACTGAGCCAGAATCATAGTACAGAAGTACGCAATTGCTTTGCACACACACAGCCAACCTGGGTTCAATCCTTGGTACCCCCGTATGTGTTCCTTGAGCACAGCCAGAAGTTGCCCCTGAGTTTTGAGACAGGAGTAAACATACATCTCTAGGCATGGACCCAAAACAAAGAAACAAACAAAAAAGATATAGTTCAACTTCCAGGATTATTTTATTTTGAGTTTCTGTTTGTTAATAGTTTTCATAAATAAAGCATCGATATCTGATAAAGGATACTTGTCACGAATTTTATTTTCTTGATTTGTAAAGTCTTGTTTTGTGGTACTCAACTTCAGAAAATGTGCACTGAAAAAGAATATAAAAGCAACATTTGGGAATGGAAAAACCTGTAAATGTCTGTTCTATTTCTTCCTCAAGGCTTTTGTTTTCTCATTGATTCTTTATTTAGTTGATTTGATTGGGCCGAGAAGGTGGCATGGAAATAGCCTAACGCTCTTTTATTTCTATCGAATGCTCCTTCAGGCCTGATAATAGTTGCTTTGAATATCTTGAAGTGCCCTCGGTGGTGCATATATGTTTATGATACTATTCCTGGAAATCTATCCAAGAGCACAAACACTTTAATTCCAATATAACTATGTACAACTATATTCAATGTCATACTATTTATAATAACCAAGATATGGAAATAGTTTAGATGCCCTACAATAGATGAGAAGATAAAGAAATTATAGTGTGTATAATATAATAATATAAAATACAGTGCAAAATATCCAACTATGAGAAAATTAAATTTTGCAACCTTAGCATAATGGTGAATGAAATTAAAAACAAAATAACAGATAAATACCAGGTGATCTCGGTGATATTCAGAGTATACAGAAACTAAAAAGGCATTAAACATTTCCCAAGAGAGAGAAATTCTGAGATGTGATCAATAGAATGGGAAGTGAAAGTGTATAGAGAAGGAAAAAGGGTATGGGAAGGAAAGGTATGGAGGGAAAAAAGGGAACGGGCCCTTGAGGTAATGGTGAGGGGACCTGAAATACCTGGGGGGGGGGGGATGGGTGTGGTGCTCAGAAACTATAAAAAATACCCTAGTGTCATGTAAGTTAAAAAAAATAAGTTTGCAGAAAAGAAAAACAAGCAACTCGTGGATAATTGTTTTTGCAATGTTAATATTTGTTCTTTCTCCTACATATAAAAATATCCAAGCATTTTTAATCATAAAAGCCTTGATATTAGGGACCAGAGCGATAGTGCAGAGGTAGGGCATTTGCCTTGCACATGACTGACCCAGGATGGACCTGGGTCTGATACCCAGCATCCCCTATCATCCCCCGAGCCTGGAGTGACTTCTGAGTGCATGACCAGGAGTAATCCCTGCACATCACCAGGTGTAGCACAAACCTCCCCCTCCAAAAATAAGCTTTGATATCAAACTTACAAAATGTGAAAAATCACAATAGCGTAACAGTTGTCCTAGAATTTAGGAGATTTCTGTTCAAAAAATACAAGCATTTCCTTCTCTCCATAGTCCTGCTACTCCCTTACGGCACAGGTGCAATCTGTAGAATTACCTGGTCAACTGCAGTTTCACAATCCTCGTTTATATTAGAGAAGCATTATTCAAAATCAGTGCATAAAGTTGGCAGAAGGCCTAATAGGTATTTTCGCATAACATCCACTCAATGTACTGCAAGAGGTAGGCTTTCTGGAAAAGCTCTCCAATGGCTATATGAACAGCAAATAACATATTTTAAAGAAAGATCAAAGGTCTCAAACCTACAAATACATTTTCTATCACTCATTTAAATTGCTCAAGCACTCTGGAAGAACACTAAAATCTTCATAAGCAGTTTACTTACATTGTTTTCTGTGCTATCAGGAAAAAGTGTTTATGTCTTAATCTTTTTTTATTAATACTTTTTATTTTGACCAAAGTAGATTACAAATCATTCACAGTAGTATTTTAAGTACATAGTGACATTGAATCAGGAGCATTCCCACCACCAATTCCCACCAATTCCCATTCCTATCTCCACCCTTGTTCCTAGCATGCATCCCATATTGCCCCTCCTTTACCTCCCGGGCTGCTAGTATAAGTGGTCCCCTCAGTGTCCAGCCTGTTGTAGATTGGATATCGATTCTAATGTCGTTGGCTTTGGATTTGGTGTTTAAGTTTGATCGTTTTTTATTTCTAGTCATTGTTCATAGGACTGTTTGGTCTTGGTGCCTTCCATTATTTCCCATTCAATTTGTGAGGCAGAATAAGATGGTTCAAGTTATGTGGTTCTGTAAACAAAACCTACATGATACTCTTTCAACTATCAGACAGCTGGGTAATCAAATAGAAACAAAAACAAAAATAGAGGGGAGAGCAGACAATTACCTAAATTCATTCCTGGTATCACACTCTTGGCCTGGTAACCTCCCCAAGTTCCTAACTTCTTCAATGATCTTTTTTTTTTTTTTTTGCTTTGTTTTGTTTTGTTTCGTTTTGGTTTTTGGTTCACACCTGGTGGTACAGCTGGCTCTGTGCTCAGAAGTCACTCCTGGCAGGCTTAGGGAACCATATAGGATTGGAACTGGGATCCATCATGTGTTGGCCATATGCGAGGTAAATAAATGTCTTACCACTGTGCTATCACTCCGGCCAAATATACAACTTTTTAAAAAAAAAAAAACTTGTTCATTTACTTTTGGTTTGGGGGCCACACCTGGCAGCAGTCAGGGGGTTACTCCTGGCTCTGCTCTCAGAAATTACTCCTGGCAGCCTCACGGGACTATATGGGATGCCAGGGATCAAACCCGGGTCTGTCCCTGGTTGGCTTCATGCACTGCAAACACCTAACCACTGTGCTATCACTCCCCCGCCCCGACTTGGGCAATCTTTGAAGTAAAAATAAAAATATGTCTGTCCTTATTGCCCTACAAGTCAACAAAAAAACACTATCATAATCATAAAAACATAGCACATCTCTATGGTGTCTGTATTATTCTATTATAGTAAATAATTCAGCAGTACTATAGATTTTACATAAAAATAAATCTGAAACAACTTTTAAAGGAAACTCATCTAAATATAAACTTGACACTTTGACCTTTGATTTTCCTGTCTTCAATGCACTCACCTGCAAAGTGTAGTAAAGTCCTACCCATCATGTTTAAGTCAGATAATTTATAAGGGAAATTGTCTGCGTTAGAGTAAATGCTCAGGGTTCCCCAAAGTATTCAGATCATTCTGATTGAAACTGGAACTTATAAATGTAAAACCTAAGTTTCCTAAGTCATCTTTCAAATCTAGAATTTATTTAAAAGAACATTTTAAACTAAATGATCATTTATATAGGTAAGAATAAATTTATGAAGGGGCAGGAGTGACAGCACAGAGGTAAGGGGCATGAGGCTGATCTAGGATGAACCTCGATTTGATCCCTGTCCTATGTGGTTCCCTGAGCCAGGAGCAATTTCTGAGCACATAGCCAGGAGTAACCCCTGAGCATCAGTAGATGTGCTCGCCCCAAAATAGATTTATTAAGTATATTGGTATATTCAAATAAAATGCATCAAATAAAATATTTCCTGATGAACACTTATGCCAAGGAACTTTATACACTAGAACTAAATACATTAGATATAGAAGTATGTCTAGAAATATAACAAGAAATTGGCCAAAACTGAAATGTTAAGTGAAGTAACATTCTTCTTTCAGAACATGATAAAAATATTTTACAGACAAAATACAGAAATTTGATTAAGAAGAAAGATAAGAACTAGCCGGAGAGATAGCATGGACATAGGATGTTTACCTTGCATGCAGAAGGATGGTGGTTTGAATCCTGACATCCCATGTGGTCCCCCGAGCCTGCCAGGAGAGATTTCTGAGCATAGAGCCAGGAGTAACCCCTGAGCACTGCCGGGTGTGCCCCTCCAAAAATAAACCAAAAAAATGGAAAGATAAGAAACAATGTATCTTACAGAAATAAAATCTTTATTCTTTCAAATCTTCATAGGACAGTAATGAAGAGATCATGGGTAAGATTAACAGATCATCTTAATAAATTTCTTAAAGAAAAATGCCAGTGGAGAACCACTTCATCCTTAGTGTTGTAACTATGAAACTTGACACTTCTGCATGGAGTTTGGAAATGAAAATTATTACAGTAATAGTAGACTGAGAAAACAATATAGTATATATCTGTCAATAATGCAAATAATATTCTGAGTAGACATTTAGAAAGCTTGCGTAGATTTTTAAAAATTAGCACTTTCTCTTACCATTCTGAATTTTTCATCACACAGCCTTATTTAAAAACAAAAAACCACAACTATTCAGGCTGGAGAAATATGATAGGGGTCAACACTTGTCTTACATGCAGCTGAATCTGAGTTGAATCTCTGTACTCCATATGGCTCCCTAAGTACCTCCAGAGTGGTTTCTGGGCATCACTGGGTGTGGCCCCAAAACAACATAAATTAAGTCTATTTCATTACATTGTTAAATCAGGACCTGAAAAAGAGACATATTTCTGATCCTTGTCAGTACTTTTTAAACAGAGGTACTGGCTGTCCAGAATGAGGAAAGTGACTCCTCCAAAGTGGGGAACAATCTTAATTTAGGATCTGGAAGGGTACAACTAACCTTCATTTACTCCTGCTGCCACACATTATGGAAGGGAAGTCTGACATAAGTAAGCTGAAAATGAAAAGCATGACAGAAACATACCATATTTTCTGCTCCATATAGGAATACAGTTAACCAATTATGTCAGATAACTTGAGAAAGTAGCAAAGAGCCCAAATAAAAATTAAAATATAACAATCCAGTGATGCTGGAGGAAACAAAAATTCAGGGAAGAGTAGAGTATTCTAAAATATTTTCACTTGAGCTTATGGGAGAAACTTGACAGCTTTTTCCCCCCATAAAATAAAACCTGATTATAATGGTAAAAAGGAGCCTGGGTACAACTAGAAATACAAATCTTAACATTTGAAAGCTTGGTATAATGCTAGATGGGGGGAAAACAAACAAGAAAACTTCCTAGAATCTAAGAACATTACAAATATAAAATGGAATTGTATCAGGCCTATTAACCCAGAGGACCAATAGCTATAGTTATAGAAAGAGGTAGCTAAGAAAATAGATTGTGAACAATTTACAACAGTAATCAAAGAATGAAATATTCTACACATAGAAAAACACATAAGAAGATCGTGTCTTTATTTTGGAAGATTCCATATAATGATAAGGAGAAAGTAAGAAAGTGAAAATTTAAATACATTCTTATAAGATGTTTGAACATTAGAATTCCAAAAAAAAATCCTAAAAACTTCCAAACACATCACATATTCAAAGGGTTTAGAAAAGGCATATTGATTTCAAATATTCCCTAAACAATGTGAGATGCCACAAAACATTAGAGCAACGCCTTTGAAAGTTCTGAGTGAAATTATGTTGAACTTGGAATTCTGGCTATTGATTAAGAGCAACAACAAAATAAAACCATTTTCAGGTATCCAGGGACTAGCAAAATTTAGCACCTACAGATTTGTTATTAAGGAATGCATTCCAATCATAATAAAACAACAAATGGAATTATAGAGTGACAAAATATGAGATTTAAGATGCCATGGGCTAAATGCTCAAGAAATAATGAGAACTTCAAGCTGCAATGGAACTTAGAATGTTAAAAGGAGCTTTTATTTTTTTTAAGAATGAAATTAGTTTTGAGAGAAAAATATCTTTGTGAAGAAAAGGAATTTGTGGAAAAGGTAAAGTCATATTATGGCATTTAATAGGAAAAATATTTATTTCCCCCTACACCTCTAACTTTTATTAACTGTGTCTCTCTTTAGTGACAATAATCTAGAGGAATATTGTATTATTTAACCTAGTTTTATTTTCAAAATGAATATTTCAAACACTATTATTTTCTTATTTTTATATTCAACTTGCAAATATGGAAAAGAATTTCACTGAATCACAAACTCTCCAACTTACTCAAGTAAGATGTGAATCAGAACTTAACATTTTTAGAGATTTTATAAGGATAATGCAAACTTGATGCTTTGCATTAAAAAAACACCCAACACATTCTGGAACATCATATAAATTAATATTTCTGCAGGAAAATGATGTGTCAATATTTCACATATCAGTTCAAGTCAAATGTTGTTACCAAATAGCTTCAGCTTATTGCCTCTAGACAGGTTATTTCTGCCACCCAACACAGAAATTGAAATAAACACTGAGCCTGTAGCTTAAGCAATACCAACCATAATCATTACATAAACAAAGTCTAAAATTTTATTATTTCTCTAAAGCTAATTTTATGAAGCCACTAAATTTTCATTATGTCCGCCATCACCCTTTAATAGCTATGGTGTCTACTCTCATAAAGCTTTGCTTTCCAATTAGCTGAAAGAGAACTCTCTCCCGTGTTTATTTCTACACACCCATTGTGGAGAAATATTCACTTATTTAAAACAACTTTACCAAAAGTTGCCAGCGCAGGACCAACTTCTCCCAAAGTTCTGCTGTTGAAAATTTGTTTTTAAGTAACTGCTTAAAGACTCTCCCAAGACAGAAAATTAACGGTTCCATAATGAGTTGCTTCTCCTGGCAAGAAAAGATATTTCTAACAGATCCATTTTTGATTTTCTGGAAACTCGATAGCAGCTGAAGCTTCATGCATGAGCCAGTATGAGCTTCATATAAACCTATAGCTTGTCTTTTTTTAACTCATGTGCACTCTCCTCATGTCTATGTGGAATCTGTGTGTGTGTTGAGGAGGGAGGGGATGAATAGAAATCCAGAAAAAGTTAATCTCACAGCTTCAGTACAAAACTCTTTGCAAATATGATGTTTGATCATTTGTTGAAAGTGCAAACATCGTTTAAGCACCCCGGAAGAGTTCATTTTTAAAGGGATGAAATAATGCTGAAATAAGATCATTTTTGACTGATTTTCCACAGTCACTGATTTACAGCAGTTTGACGGTCATAAAACCTTTAGACAATAGTTATTGAAAAGGAAGGACCAAGATTGTACGTAAATATTATTTCTTTTTGTTTGTTTGTTTTTTGGGGGGTCACACCCGGCAGTGCTCAGGGGTTACTCCTGACTCCATGCTCAGAAATTGCCCCTGGCAGGCACGGGGGACCATATGGGGCACCAGGATTCGAACCGATGACCTTTTGCATGAAAGGCAAACACCTTACCTCCATGCTATCTCTGGCCTGTAAATATTATTTCTTTATGATTGGGATGAGACAAAATATTATTAGTGTGCAAGATGCCTTTATTATAGTACTAGCAAGGTTTTAACTGTCTGTAGACCAAACTATTCTGTTCAGGCACTTTAAAGGAGTGTCTTTCTGATAGAAAGAAAAAAGAATTAGAAAACTAGAAAAAAATCAGCTGTGTATCCGCACTGACCTATGTGTCCTTTAACACCACTCTTTTGTACCTTCAAGACAGTACATTCAATTGAAGTTTTCTCCTCACTTGTTCTTCATGAGGAAGCTGAGCATTGCTGCCATAACACTTTGAAAATACTTTCAACTTCCCAGAGAAAGGGATATATCAAAATATGTGTATGTAGTAACGTACTGTGTTATGTGGTGTTTTCCCCACAAAATTTGTTCCCTCTGTTAAATGAGATATAGAGAAAAATAGAAATTCCATGGAAGCTACTTATATAGTAGTAAAGAATATGAAAAATAAGGAGCTGGAATGATAGTGCAGTGGTAGGGTGTTTGCCTTGCATGCAGCTGATATAGGACAGACCTGGGTTTGATCCCTGGAATCCCAGATGGTCCCCCAAGCCAGAGCAATTTCTGAGCGCATAGCCAGGAGTAACCCCTGAGCTCACCGGGTGTGGCCCCAAAACAAAAAGAATATGAAAAGTATGCATTCAATATAAAAATTTGTTTAAAATAAGCCACATTATAATCCCTAACTTCTTAAATTATTAGCTACAAGTACCCAGGGGTTTACAAATTGATTACGGGTAACAAATTGATGGCAGTAAAATTTTCTGAATGTGTAGCAATGAAAAAATTTATTCTACATCAACCATGTAATGAATATCCAAGTTATTTGTTGCAGCTCTCTCCCATTTCTGCATTTTTTGGATAAAGAGGTGTGTCGAGGGGAAGTAACCAAGTAAGGCACATATAGCTGTCCTTTAGGAGAAGCAGGTGTCATTTGACTGAAGGAAATGACTATGTTTTCCCTAAAATTTATCGAAAGAAAATCATAGAGTATAGTTTTGTATAAATTTCCCTATTGGTGTGCATTTTGAAAAATTATCAGATGACCTGAATATCAATAACGTGTCACTTTCACCTGGATCATTATAAGAACATTTTCTAGAAGTCTGGACTTTCAACAGCAAGCAAGTCAAGACAATCACAGAGAGCTCGTGCCTACAAAAGAACCTTAACATTTGATTTTATGATGGTATCACCAAACAAAAAACTCAGCTGAAGATAAACCTACTTTCATAACCCTACTGTTATAGACCATTGTGACTGGAACATCAAACATCTGGATTCCAGCTTTAACATGCCCAGAACTCTCCCACGGAATTTTCTGGAAAAGATAAAATACCCTAATTTCAGCATTCTGGCTTCATTTAAAAATAAGAGTACTTTTGAAGTTGGGGGTTACAGATTATTCATTTTTGCTTGAAACAAATCCTGGGATCTATCATTAATATCAGAGGAGGAGAACTTAGAAATGTAACCATTTCTAAGTTTTCTTTTTCTGTTCAAAAGCAGAACCTATTCACACACCAGTAATTACTTTAAGTAAAGAACCTGTAGCTATTAATTAAAACAGTGAAAAAGCAAGTGTGTGAAGACCTAAAAAGAACTTAAAGTTTATACCAAAACAATGCATAAAACTAAATATAGCCTTAAATTCTAGAAACATAAGGAATGATATAATAAATATGCACTAAACATCAATAGAAGCAAAGAAGTTTCAGGAAGCTGACTACAGGTGCAGGGGGAAATAGAACAGGGGAGAAAACAATATGACATTGTGGAGGAAAGTAGACACTGGTTAAAGGACATTATATATCTGAAATCTAATCATAAAAAACTGTATTTTAAGATAACTAAATTAAATATATAACTATACACATAACCTGCAGTGAAATCATTGCTGGGAAGGAGTCTGGAAGCACCTATTTTCTCTAGAAAAACTGCTGCAAAATAAATTATGAATTCTGGTTTTTGCTTTTTGACCTTTGCAATTAAAGTGGATATTTTCTTTAAATGTCTTCTGGATAGCAAAACCAAAGAACAAAATGTCATAACACAGAACTTTATTTTTTAGTCACACCAGTAATGCTCAGGGCTTACTCTTTGCTCCAGCACATCAATTTTCAGGGGTCACTCCTGGAGGACTCAGGAAACTATGCTAGGCACCAGGGATCAAACCTAGGGTGGGCAGTAGGCAAGCAAACATGCTACCTGATATACCTCCCCCCAGAACCTTTAAAAAGCAGAAGACAGATTTGAGTCTCCAGCACCACCTATCGATATATAGAGCTCCAGGCACCACCAGGAATCACTCCTGAGTATAGAATCTGGAAGAATAGCCCTGCCAGGTGCAACCCACCAACTATACCCACTAATAAATAAATAAAAATCATGGAGCTGGAAAGATAGTACAGGGGATTAAGGTACATGTCTTGCATAAAGCTGACACAAATTAAATCTCCACCACCATATATGAACACCAAGCCTCACCAGGAGTAAGTAATGAATTCTGCCAGATGTTGTTCCTTGCATAAAACAAAAACAATTATCTTTAAAGAATAAAAACAAAAAAATATTCAAAATACATTATAAATATTCTTGATCCCCACTCTTAAATTAGACATATTGATCTTTCTCATAGATCCAATATCACATAAGTGCTGGTATATGTCATGTTTTTTTTTTACTCTAGTTAATGACTTTTTTCTTTAATCTGGATGTATTTTTGTACATCCTACGTTTAATAGAGCCCTGGGTTCTTGTCCAAGATTATGTGGAGAGAGTTCCTTTCTCTATAGTTATATAGGTTGATATATATATATATAGTTATATAGATTGATATTACGATGGGATGAAAAATCCCAATTATTTATTAAAACAAACCTACATTTTTAGAGACCTGATGATATAGAAGATATGGTCACACTTGGTATTATTTACCAGAAAGTGAACTTGAAAAAGTTTGTAGCAAACAAAAATGAACAAACAAAAAAATTTCTACACTCAAATCCAAACCGGGGGGTGGGGTGGGGAGAAACCAACAAAAATTAAAGCAGACAGCTGTGCATTTTCTAACATTGACACTTCGTCAACATTACAGCATCTGCATTCCAAAAATTAAACCCCCCCAAAAAAAACGATGCTGCTACAAGTGAAAATATCTGACTTGGGGCCTGGTGGTGGCGCTGGAGGTAAGGTGCCTGCCTTGCCTGCGCTAACCTAGGACGGACCGCGGTTAGATCCCCTGGTTCCCCATATGGTCCCCCGTGCCTGCCAGGAGCGACTTCTGAGCGAATAGCCAGGAGTAACCCCTGAGCGTCACTGGGTGTGACCCAAAAACCTATATATATATATATATATATACATATATATATATATTTGACTAACAACCAAATTTTCAGATCTGTTTCTGTCCTCCAAAACCACACCAAAAAGCCTTTTTTTTTTCCAACTGCTTTTGTGTACTAGGGTAGGATAGAGTTGCTGGCTATGTTAGTGAAAAATAACCACTGCACTCAGACACTGAGACACATGCCACAGTGTTTCCAGTGGAAATCAAACTCTGAGAAATTTTTTAAATGTTTTCAACATATCAGCATGAAGCATCGACCTCGTTGGAATCACTTAGATCTAAAGCAAATGCACTGATTGTTTTCACAGCAGGCTTTTCTTCTCAGAGCAGAAACAGACGCACTGGCAAGGGTTGGGAGGAAAGGTTTTCAACCCCCTGCCTTGGTTGGCTATAGTCTGTGACACGATCAATACCAGGGTGAGCAGCCGAGGAAGCTCAGGGAAGATTATGAAGATGAGGTGAGTGACAGAAATTACCTTACAGGATTTGTTCTTTCTCTCACCTTGACTCTCCTCTGCCTCAGACAGAGATGAACAGCATCAGGACACAGACCAAGAAACAAGAGGTAGACAGGGGGTGATGGATATTAGACAGACACCCTGTGTGCCCAGAGGTTGGCTTTTGTGGGAAAGACAAGTCCTGCAGCAAAACAGGATTGGACATTACTGAACACGTAAAGCAAATGCAGTGCCTGGCACATAGCAGGTGCTCTATCACTGGCAGCCAAAGTTTCCTTCCTTACTATTTCTTTCTTACCGCTGATATAATTGTTCCTCCTGGTTTTACTTTTGCACCCTGACCACACATCATTTATGTAAATATCATATGAAAAATATCCTAAAAGAAGGGATGGATAAATTTAGAACCAAATGTGCTTTAGGTACCCGTGATCTCATTGAGTGATTAAAGATCTCTTTACTGGATTGTATGTTTTCTTTGCCTATACCAGGGGACAAGGACTACATAACCCATTAGGTTTCCTTGGAATTTCTCTGTGTTGTTGTTGTGTTGTGTGCTGTGCTGTATGTCTGCTGTGTTGTCTCAGGGACACTGAGATTAATATAGACAATTCCCTACATTCAGTTTGCAAGAAAACTTCTAGGAAGTCCTTCTATTGTGGCTTTATCTGATTGAACTTTCCTGAATATGCTTGCACAGAGTTGATATGCATCTAATGATCACATTAACAATAATTGGTCCAAACTAATGCTCAAGCAATCTAATCATTCAACCATAAAATTTGTGTTTTTTTTTTTATTTTTCCAACACAAACAATATGTTAAAAGTGCCCAAGCAATTAAAGGTCATATTTTTGCTATTTTTTCTTACATAACTGGAAATGAACACTGAGAAAACTGACTAAGTCTAGTTATTTTCATTCACCAAGATGTCAAATGAATTTGACATCTAGATCATATGGTTATATTCTTTTAAAACTTAAAGCGAAGTTCCTAGGAAGTCATTCCTAAATCGCTTATAAATCAGGTAGGTATTCTCAGGAATAGTTACTGCAGTAAGAAAGAGAAAACAGCTTTATAAATATTATGAGTTGAGAATTAAGAAAAGAACTATTCATTCAGAAATGTCTCCCTCATCTGCCCAACTTGAAATCCCCATCATTAAATTTGTATAAGGTTGCTATGTAGCAATGCCATGGCATTCCTTTTAAAATACAGATGCAACTTCTTCTTACTATCCAGCAAAAAAGTGTTCCTGTAAAACTTTTTATAAGTCAAAATAGAGAAAAATACAGAAGTGAGTAATATGAGGAAAAAAGAAAATATTTGGGAAATTTAAAATTAATTGAAAATAATATTGTATTATTGTAGTATTCCCAGTTGCCCGGGATAATTTCAATTATTTGATGAATTAATTGCATAGTTTAAATATTAAATCTATGTGCTTTATTCTATTATAGTTTTTCCATACCACAAAAAGTAACTTACCAAATCATTTAAAATATCATATAGAACCTAGACTAACACCAACATACCATAAAAGCAGGAATGATATGTGACTAAGCCTGTAGAAAGTATCTTTTGAGGAGGATGCTCATGAGGGCCATTCACTGCTGGGGTGCTCACTGCTTCTACAAGGACTTGCTGCTAAACAGATCCCCATGCTGTTTCCACTTGTCACCTCTAGTCATAAAAACCAAAATTCTCCTTGAATTTCTCTGGCTGGTAAGAGCATGCACTAATGCAGGCCTTTAGAAATGTGAAGTGTGTAACACGACATTTGGAAAAGTAGTGTGTGGTGGCTCCAACATTAGCACTATGTATGAATTCTTTCATCAGATTGTCTGGACATATGACATACTGGACAGAGATGTTCTCACTTGCCAGGAACTTAAAGGGAATAGAGGGAAAGAAAAAACTCAGGTTGTTGACAAGGATGATGGCGACCCAGGACAAGGGCTGCATGTGTGGGGGCACAAAAAGATCTGGAGGGACAGAGTGGGGAAAATGCTTATTTTTAATAAATAAATTCTTTGATCAAATCACCATGAGATATACATAATTTCAAAATTGCTCATGATGGGGTTTCTGTACACAATGTCTAACATCTTTCATCAGTAAATACTTTCCTCTACCAATATCCCCAGTTGTCCTTCTGCCTTCCCTTCTGCCTTCTTCCCTGCCAGCCTCTGTGGCAGACGTTTTTCTTCTCTTTCTCTTTCTGTCTCTCTCTTCTTTTTGTCCTTTTATACAGTGTGGTTTTCAATATTGTTATTGAAAGGTGTTGTGCACATCATTTTATTTCCTTTCAGCACCCAGCTTTTGTCCAGTGTGATCATTTCCAACAAGCAATTGGAAAGACACTTCTTTTAATCTATTTTACTTGGTCTCTTTTTAATATCTTTATTTAAGCACCTTGATTACAGATATGATTGTAGTTGGGTTTCAGTCATATAAAAAACACCCCCCTTCATAAGAGCAACATTCCCACTACAAATGCCCCAAAACTCTCTCTTCCCTGTCCCCCTCCCCACCTGTATTTGAGACAGGCTTTCTACTTCTTTCATTCATTCACATTGTTATGATAGTTGCCAGTGTTGTTATTTTTCTAACTCAAATCACCACTCTTCGTGATGTGCTTCATATTGTGAGTTGGACCTTCAAGTCCTCATTTCTATTGTCTCTGGGCATTATTACAATAATGTCTTTTATTTTTCTTAAAACCTATTCCGTGTCTCTCCCTTTCTGACTTATTTCACTCATCAGAATAGGTTTTGTGTACATACATGTATATGAAAATTTCATGACTTCATCTCTCCTGGTGGCTGCATAATATTCCATTTTGTATATGTACCACAGTTTCCTCAGCCATTCGTCTGTTGAAGGGCATCGTGGTTGTTTCCAGAGTCTGGCTATTGAAAATAGTGTTACAATAAATATAGGTGTGAGGAACAGATTTTTAATTATATTTTTGTGTTTCTAGGTAGATCCCTAGGAGCAGTATAGTTGGATCCATGAAATTCAATTTCCAGATTTTTGAAGAATCGCCATATTGTTTTCCATAAAGGTTGAACTAGACATCATTTCCACCAGATTTACTTGGTCTTCTTACGTAAAACTTTGGTCCATTTCAACAAATGTGTTGAGTGAAGAAGAAGAAACAGATTTAAATGTTCATTTGTGAGGCCAGAACTTCATATGTATGAGAGATTAAGATCTGGTTGAAAAGGAAGATGTATGTATGTGTGTGCATGCATGTACAGCATGTAGAAAGGATAACAAGAAAATTTATCTGAAGAAATACAGTGAAAGAAGACTTAATAGCAGTTACTGATATAAACTAAACTGATATATATACATACATATTTATATACACACACTTAGGTTTTCCCATACAGATTACAACTGTTGGTTCAAGGCCACTGTGCTCAGTGTTCACAAGACCAGAGTTGCTGTTGAAACTTGGGCAGGTCTTTTGAATTTACTTGATTTCCGTTAACTGTCTACCAGCACCAACTTCCCTTTCCTTGTTTTGTGTCTTTTTTCACCAAAGCTTTTTTTTTTTTTTTTTTTTTTTTTGGTTTTGTCTAGTTCTGTGTTTGGGGTCAGTCCTGCTGGTGTCAGGAATCACCTACCCTCTTGTATGCAATGCATGTGCTCTAGCCCTCTGAGCATTCTTCCCAGCCTTTTCCTTATTAAATGTTTTGGTTTTGGGGTTTGTTTCTATTCACAAAGTGAAATTATAAGCGGGCTTAAAATGAGGTTTAGAAATTCTTCTAAAATTCGAGAAAATCCCTTTTAAAAATCTACCTTTATGAGCAGAAAGAGAAAAGTTACAGGATATATTTTAGGAAAATGAAGGCATTGCATTTTGTTTTTCTGAGATAAGGTAAGAAAACTTTTTTTTTTTTTGCTTTGCTTTGTTTTGTGGCCATATCTGTTAGTGCTCAGTGGTTACCTGTTGCTCAGTGTTCAGAAAATACTGGCAGGCTCGGGGACGAATTGGAATACCAGTGTTCGAATCTTGGTCAGCTGCACTCAAGGCAAACAGCCAGCACCAGGAGACCTATTTGTTTATTGTTATTGTCCTGAAAAGCATCTCATGTAGTCAGACCAACATTATAATGAATTTCCATTTTAAAAACATAAGCACACAGAAAATATTCCCTAGTTTTGAAAAGTTCACGTTTTACCATTTAGCTTTTACATACGCACACACACACATCTTACATTAAGTACCTGATCTTTTTTAATCTAAAAAATGTGAAGACAACTTTTATGTTTATGACTCCAAAATATATTTTTATAACAGATCCTCAATGAGGCAGCAGCACCCCTAATTCTTCTCCTAGGAATTGCTTTAGATAGGTTTCATATATGCACCCTTCCAATTATTTTATTATATGCCAACACTATTTTAAGTTTTAGGCATTATTTTATATTGTTTGGTAGGTTATACTTTGGAACTCAGACTCCTCAAAATTCTTCCAACATAGACTATTGATAATTGTCTTTTATTTTAACCATTTCAGGTTACCAATGTTTCTATAGGAGTGTTCTAATCTCACACTATAAAGCATTTCTAGAAAAAAAATAAATACAAATCAATTATACAACCTAAGCACTTAAAATAAACATATTAAAGAGCTTTAGAAGTATTAATATCTACTCTTATTAGTAAAATGACTATTTAGTTCAGGCTTATCATAACCAGTCCATGAGTTTGCACTTGAATATGTTGAAAATCAAGGGTCTGGAAGAAGGAATTAGGCATGAAAAATTTACTAATAAAATATTACTTCTGCATACAGTAAGGTAGCAGAAAGGGCTTGCTTTAACTAAAGAACAACTGTGGATCCTCAAATAACTGTAACTCAAACGCACACACGCACATATAGTATAGGATGACACGAATGTTGACACCACACACAGAAATTCTAAATACTATATATGCTCAAGGGGAGAAAGTTATTGTTGCTATGGGAGCTGTAAGTATGGAATGGTAATAAAAGTAGAGTCATTTGACCCTTCCCGGAGCATGTCTGTATAGAAAAGCTTTGCATTTATAGAGTGGGAAATCTTTTAATAAACGCCTCCAAAGCCTCATGCTAAGAGACTGCTATGGGAAAAATATGGTCCCTGACTCAAGTAACTTATGAGGAAACATATCTCCTGGGACCTTAAAATTATACAGGAATTGGAGAAATCTTCTCTCTGTGGTGAAATAGTAAAAACTCCAAAATATTCTTCAAATGCCATGTGGAGAAACCAAGAAATGTAGAAATACAGTTGGGACCTGTGCCAAATGCTCACTCTTTAACTCTCACTAAAATCTGTCCTCTAAAGTTAATCCATTTACTACCCATTTGGGGACTTTCCATTGTATGTCTTTAAATCTGATGTCCTGGTCTTCTCTTTACTCTCTTTACCTTTCCACCAAACTTATATAACAAGGACCATAATCACACCAAGTAGTATTTATTTCTTACACATATCTAACATTCTCCTGGCATTATAAAGTATATCTCAGCTTATTAAATATATTCCATATTGCCTAGAAGATTACTATGTAAGTATGAACTTTCAATAAATACCAATATGTGTATATCTAAGTCTAGGAATGGTTTTAAAAATGAAACATCATGTATACCCCTCCCACATCTTCCAGAGTTGTAAAAATTCACTCTAGTATACTTTAATCACTTAAAAGAGTTCAAAGTAGAATGTACCTGAACGTAATAAAGAACATGGAAGAAGATTTCCTTCCCAACTCATAACCTCAGGAACTTACAGGGCCTATGCAATATCATAGGAAATGTATTAATAGGAATTAGTAGTAAAGAAATATATTTTTCATACATTCTCTATTTAATTTAGGAGAGGAAGAAAAATAGAGTTCATTCTTATAGAGAAAATAGGATGTAATAAAACTCTGCAAAGAACTATTTCAGCTTTGACCATTTTTCTGAATAAAAAAATGTAATGCTCAGGGATAAATCAGAAATGGCTTATTACTGTGATTTAATATCCAAATAATTAGATCTCTGTCACCCAGATTTTGCCTAGATTTCTCTTTGAATGTAATAAGGGGACTAGATCAGGTGAAATTAATTCTCTACTTCTTCTAAAATGTCTATAGGTCAAGGTGGAGTTCTGTGATAAAGCAGTTGACATGCATGCAAAGTCCTACATTTAATCCTTAATTAATTTATTTATTTATTAAATAAATTAATAAAGAAATTATTAAAGAATTATTAAAGAAAACTTCTATAGCAATATATACTTCTATAGCTATAAAATTCTTAAAAGGAGTAAAACCTTATATCTGCTTATATATTTCTATATATATAGCCAATGTCATAACAGATAGAAACTGATATTCCTAATATATAGAAATTTGCCTCACAGACATTGAAAAAACTTGTCATATTAAGGAGTAATTTTCCTCAAAGAGATAAGAACAACAATCACACTTTAGCTAATAAAAACTGAAAAATCATGTCCAGAAAGACAATACAGGACTCACAGGACATACCTAGAGTCACAGGCACTGCATATGGTCCCTAAGCACAGCCACCTTTAAGTGCACCTTAAGGGCTGATAGGTGTACTCTCCCCCCAAAACATAGCAAAAAGTTGAAATGGAGATGCCAGAAAGAGTCACAATTTGTACTGAGGGACCAGATGAGGTCAAGCAATCCAAGACAATGAATTAGAGTTTCCTAGAGGAACTGTTCCTTCAGAAGGATGGTTGCAAAGAATTAAATCACACCACAGTGAAAATTTAAAGTACAGGAGAAATCACTTTCAGATGTTTGGGAAAAGAGAATATTTTATTTAGACTATAATTTGAATAACTGCATAAATAAATGCATGCTGTCAACTCCAAAGCCCTAACCACTTAATGGTTCAAAACAGGCAAGAATATACTGAGGATTATGTATTAAGGAATGACCAATGGCCTAATGTCCTGAAAACATGTCCTCAGAGTTCCAGATACTTCCTCTTCCATGAGTGACAGCTCAAAGCTCTTCAGTTTTCCAAGATTTATCCTCTCAAAAGAATAAAAAATAAAAATTTTCAAATGGTGTTTAAAACATAAAAGCACTGAAGCTTTCTAATTTAATGTAGTTCCATTTGTTTATTTCTGGTTTTGTTATTTTGCCTCTCGAGTCATCAATGCAAAACCCTTTATTCCCTGGAAGGTTCTACCTATGTTCTCCTCAACATCATTAATGGATTCTTTTCTAATCTTGAGGTCCTTAATCCACTTTAAATTAATTATTTTGTGAATAGTTGAGATACGGTTGAAGCATTATTTTTGTTTTGTCTTTTGTTTGTTTTTAAATATGGCTATCCAGTTTCCAGGCACCATTTGTTTCTCGTTTTATGATTTTTTTGTTTTGTTTTGTTTTGTTTTCTTTTTGATGGGAAAGTCACAACCAGCAGCATTCAGGGGCCACAGAGAACAATGCTCAACAATCCCCTTGCTTTGCAGGGGACCTTATAGGAGTTACAGGACTGAGCCTAGGCCAACTGTGTGCAAGGTAAGCACCTACCTACTGTACTCCAGACCTGCAGGCACCATTTGTTGAAGAGGCATATGTATTTAAAAAGGAATTCTGGCCCCTGATTTAATCTTTTTTTTTTGAGGGGGAGTTACACTCACCAGCTCTCACGGGTTACTCCTGGCTCTATGCTCAGAAATTGCTCATGGCAGGCTCAGGGGATCATATGGGATGCCAGGATTCAAACCACGGTCTTTCTGCATACAAAGCAAATGCCTTACCTCCATGATATCTCTTCAGCCCACCTGATTCAGTCTTAATAGTTCTTTAATTATGCCCATAGTCTTATTTCCCTTAATAAGCAAATGAGTAATGCTAGTCTCATCAAATTTAGACAAGACAATCTATGTATATAGATTTGCATATATTTTCACTACTATCATTAAAATTCTTTAGGAAAAAAAAACAAAATAAATATGGGTTGATGAGTTGGTAAAGTTGCTAAGGTGCTTGCAAGGACTTTGATTTCCACACTAGATATGGTCTGAACCTACCAGGAGTGATCCATGAGCATAGAATCAGGAGTAAGCTTTGAGCATATGGCTCAGAGCCAAAGTGGCCAACAGTGGGCCCCAAAACCAAAATAAATAAATTTTAAATATCAGATATTATCATTTCTTATTTTACAGAAATATAACTCACTAAATAGATTGTTGATATTATGTTGAGAAATTAATTTGATAAGGAATTAAAATAGATAACATTACTTTCAAACACCAAAATTATCTCTTTATTCATTACATAATTTATGAATTTGCCTTTTCTATTTGTAAATACAGACAACCTGTCAATTTAATATAATACTTCTGTAGCCTTTTGTACTAACAATTTTAAAACATGACTTGAATAATCTATTTCCCAGACTATAGAAAGTTGAAAATTATTCACAGTCAATTGATTTGCATTAAGTAAATCAATGCTATACTATAACACAGTCTTTCCACTCTGAGTCATATTTGAAGAAATATATTTTAGAGGTGACAGAATGTTGGAAGAGTCATTTTAATGACAAACCTATACAGAGATACTTTTATGAAATCTGTGGAAACAATCGTATCAGATTCATCAAGATTCCCTTGGGTCATGTGTTTGTTTTTTATTTTGTGGTGCTGAGTGCATAAATTGAATTTAGGTTATCGCATATTCCAGGTATGTACTCTATCCCGAAGACCTTGTGCTTTTTGTTTGTTAATCACATCCTATTTATTTATTTCACATACAACTTAATGCTTAATCAATGAAATGTCAGATTAACATGTCAGATTATGTTCCCTTATTTTCTACTCTTCTTTGATTTTTTTTATTTTGTTTTGTTTTTAATGAAGCAAGATAGTTTTTATTGAATTAAACTTACTTAGAAAGATGTTAGTAGGTGCCGGGCGGTGGTGCTGGAGGTAAGGTAGGTGCCTGCCTTGCCTGTGCTAGCCTAGGACGGACCACTGTTCGATTCCCCGGTTTCCCATATGGTCCCCCAAGCCAGGAGCGACTTCTGAGCGCATAGCCAGGAGTAACCCCTGAGCGTCACCGGGTGTGGCCCAAAAACCAAAAAAAAAAAAAAAAAGAAAGATGTTACTAGCTAGAAAGAGAATACATTTAAGAGAGAACATGGGCTCCTCGAGAGTGGAAACAGCAAGCAAACATAAAGACAAGGGAGATACATGTTCAAGGAAGATGAACTTAAAAGAGTAAGTGGTCGTATTTGTTTTTTAAGCTCTATTAAATATGACCACATATTTCTTTTTTTATGTTTTAATGTTAAACATTATGTTCAAAATATAGGCATCCAGTGGTTATTTGGGTGGTGACTCTATTTATTCAATCCTGTATGAAATGAGTAGGAAACTACAGATGAAGTCCTTTTCTTTTAGACTTTATTTAGATATTATCTTTATGAAAATGGAGAAAAAATATTCAAGGATAACTTCATTTTCATATTTGAAAATGGAATTCAGGTTACTAGGCATGAAGCTCAGAGACACAATACCTGTGTCTCAGGCAGCACTAATTTGCAGTTACCAGCATCACAGCAATGTGTGAACTTTTGGTGAGCTCCAACTAGTATGTATAGGCTCCAACTAGTGTGTATAGGCAACTGGAGAGTGAGACCCTACAAAACAACACAAATGTGAAAGTACTGAGACCAAGTGTCTATGACCCCAGATCATCACAATGATATAAAGAGAAAAGAAGGGTAAAGAAGTGAAAAGAAGAGAACATGAAATGAAATAAAAGTAGAAAGAGAAAAACAATGACTGTCTCCAAGACAGACAGGAAATTGGGAGGTGGGAAACCAGGGACATTCATGGTGGGAAGGTTGCACTGGTGAAGGGGGGGAATGTGTTTAATGGCTGAGAGCTAACTATGAACATGTTTGTAACCATGGTGTTTAAATAAAGAAATTATTATTAAAGAAACAAACAACTAAAAAGTAGAAACAAAGTCCAAAAAAACCTCTGTGACATGGGATGTTGAGAGGGAGCAAAATTGTCCAATTGTCCAAATTGTCCGATCTGTAACTCAAGATTATGGATTATTTTTAAAAAGCATTATACTGGGGCCCGGGAGATAGCATGGAGGTAAGGTGTTTGCCTTTCATGCAAAAGGTCATCGGTTCGAATCCCGGTGCCCCATATGGTCCCCCGTGCCTGCCAGGAGCAATTTCTGAGCATGGAGCCAGGAGTAACCCCTGGGCACTGCCGGGTGTGACCCAAAAACCACAAAAAAAAAAAAAAGCATTATACTGATATACAAATTAGACAGTTGAGTTGGTTTTTGATGCTCAGGGTTTACTCCTGGTTATTCGCTCAGAAGTCGCTCCTGGCAGGCACGGGGGACCATATGGGGAACCGGGGGATCAAACCGTGGTTCGTCCTAGGTTAGCGCAGGCACCTTAGCTCCAGTGCCACTGCCCGGCCCCCCAGACAGTTGAGTTATAATGAAAATTATAAATGCCTGATTATAGGCCCAATTTTTCTCAGAAAGATGAAGAATTGTTTAGGAAAGTAAAAGACACAAATAGTAAGATGAAGAGTACACAGAGGTGGGAAACAAACTTTATTTTCTCTTCAGACACATTCAAATTCCTAACTATTATTAGATTATCAATGTTAACCATATTTCAAATAGGTGGAAGAAAGATAGGAAAGAAGGAAGGTAGTAAAAGGTAAGAAAGAATAGAGAGAAAGAAAAAGAAACGTGGAATGAGAAAGAAAAAGAAATTGAAGTGTTTTGCAACATTGCAAACTGAGAACACAAATACTCAGAAATTAATCTCCCCTCAGAAATTAATTTATTAAAAGGATTCTCAGCTTGAAAAAGGCTCTAAGAAGAGATTAGCATCATGCAATAAACACACATACACACAATTTCTCTAACCTTTTGCTATAAATTTCTGACTATGTATTGAATGAGAAAGGGAAAGAGGTTATCATTTAATTTTTTAATTTTCATTTCCTGAATTTTTAAAACTATATTAATTTCAATTGCGAGATACTGATAGAGTGAATTAAAATGCTGATGTTATACTAAATACTAAAATATTGATACTGTACAATACCTGTCTCCAATACAGGCAGAGGGTGGGGGAGGTGGGAGATGGGGACATTGGTGGTGGGGATGCTGCACAGGTAAAGAGGGCTGTTCTTTTTATGACTGAGACCCAACTGCAAACATGTTTGTAATTTTGAAGAATAAAGTATTATTAAAAAAGAAGAAAAGAGATACTGATAGACTACATTGAATTCACTGGCGAAGCTTAATTTAAAACCCCAATACCCTGGCCTACTCAGATAAATTCTATCAGAGTTGCTGTGGTTGGTCATACATATAAGATTTTTAAACACTGCTTGGGTGGATCCCAAAGGCAGAGTTAAGATTTCCTGTCGAGGAAAACAGTGAACTCTGAGAATGTCTGTGTTCAAGTCTTCCTACTTTCATTGTCTTGCATCATGGCTCTAAATAAGACACAACTTCACTGAGCTAGTTTCAACTTTTACAAATTGGAATGATGATTTGTCCCTGTTCCTCATGGTATGGGTCTTAAAGAATGATAGGAGTGTCAATGATAGGTTGTTGTGGTGTGTTTTGAGACCATGTTGTGATCTTCAGTTAAAGGAGGAGTTCGCTACTTTGAAAGAAAGTATTAGCATTTCCCATATTGGTTAATCTAGAAGAGAATAGAAATGAAGAGAGCACAGCCTGTCTATCTGAACCTCCTTAGACCAATTCTCCAAATCTGGACAGTAAAGTTCAGCACACATTTTTTTTAATTTTTAATTTTTAATTATGAGAACAAAGATGCAAAGAAAGAGGACAAGGTAAAGTTACAGTGTAAGGACATCCATAACATAATTCTCAGAAGAAGTCCCCTTGCTGATATCTTAACTTTGAAATTTCAGCCAAAGAACATTAAGATAAATAAAACAGAATTCATGTACAATTACTTTGTCCCTCAAGTCCCCAGATTGTAATACCTTATAATATTTCTTAGCAGCACACAAGGCAATCTAAAGCCATAAAGCTTATGTAACTCCTTAAACATTAGAGGCATAGTATTTTTTACATTTCCATGCACATGCATATTAGTTTAAGTTAACCTCAAAATTTTAAGTGGGCTTTTTTAAAGGATTAGAGTCAAAGGAGCACAGTAAAAACGGTGTTGGAGTGGCAATTGTTGTTTGCATAGGCCCACCAAAATATGAGGGGCATGGAAAGGAATAACTTTGGCCTAAATACAAAGAGACCCTACCCCTGAAGTTTCCTGGCATAAGACCAACTCTAGGCTCCAGGCAAGCTAGATTGTCCAATCCAAGACATTGTCTGTAATCAGCACACATTTTTATCTCTTATCCTAATATTATATTAAATTTCTCCCCACTTTGTTTTCTTCTTTGCATATGTGATCATGTGGTAAAGATAAGGGAAACATCCTTAAAGAAATGTAAAGCATAACTTTTCACATTCTCTAAAATATTTAACTATTTTGTGTTTTATCTACCTTACCCCAAACCCTAATTTAATTGAATTTGAGACCTATGTCTAATTACTTTTGGTTTGACTTTTCTCCTTACTGCATTGCTTAACCTATGAATCATATTGAAGGATTGGTCTGACAATATGAAATATATAAAACAGGACTTTAGCTGACATTAATTATCATGAATTCCTCCTGGTCTCTTTTTCACTAATCTGGGTATACTAACTGAATCATGCATAGAAAACATCTATCTCTGTCATTTATTTTATTTTATTATTTTTTTTTTTTTTGGTTTTGTGACGCTCAGGGGTTACTCCTGGCTATTCGCTCAGAAGTCGCTCCTGGCAGGCACGGGGGACCATATGGGGAAGCGGGGAATCGAACCGAGGTCTGTCCTAGGTTAGCGCAGGCACCTTACCTCCAGCGCCACCGCCCGGCCCCCTCTGTCAATTATTTTAATAAATAGCATTGATGCCCATGAAAGAAGTGCAGGTATTTTGTTCAACTGAGTGGGTAGATTAGAACAAACAGATTTAAAAGTCATTAAGTATCTGAAAACTAGCTCTTTATGATATTATCTCTTGTTCTTATTCTTTTGATTCTAAATATAATATTATGATCTCTATTGTCATTTTAAATGTTTTCTTATTCAATATATAAATGATAAACATTCTTGTGGCATAATACTTTTATAATACTTTACTTTTAACATTATACTTTATTATCTCTTGGAGGTATTGTGTATGCTTTCTTTGGCAAAAACAGGCTGAATTTATATTTTGGATTTGTTGGATTTCTTTAGGTCCCGCCTATCTGTGTTTAGGACTTACTCCTGGCTCTGCACTCAGAGATCACTTTCAGTGGACTCAGGGGACATCATCAAATCGAGATTGGTTTTGTGCAAACCAATATGTTTGTTTGCTTTTTCTTTTTTGGGTCACACTTGGCAGTGCTCAGGGGTTACTCCTGGCTCCATGCTCAGAAATTGCTCCTGGCAGGCTCAGGGGACCATATGGGACACCGGGATCGAACCAGTGATCTTCTGCATGAAAGGCAAACGCCCTACCTCCATGCTATCTCTCCGGCCCCTGTGCAAACCAATTTGTTCTTTTTTTTTTTTCTTTTTTGGTTTTTGGGTCACACCCGGCAGTGCTCAGGGGTTAACTTCTGGCTCCATGCTCAGAAATTGCTCCTGGCAGGCACGGAGGACCATATGGGGCACCGGGATTCAAACCGATGACCTCTTGCATGAAAGGCAAACGCCTTCCCTCCATGCTATCTCCCGGTCCCGGCAAACCAATTTGTAACCTATCTGCTACACTATAACTCCAGCCCCAAAGAAGGCAATCATCTTTACTTGTAATGAGTTACAAAGACTTAACATTTTTGAAAATAAATTTATATACTGGCTAAAGAAATATAGGAAAAAAGGTCCAGAGCGGTAACGCAACTGGTAGGGTGTTTGCCTTGTACCTGTGGACTCAGGTTTGATCCCCTGCATCCCATTCAGTACCTTGAGAATGCCAGAAGTTATTTCTGAATGCAGAGCCAAGACACCCTTGAGTGATGCCAGGTATGGCACCAAAACAAACAAACAAAAAGAAATATTGGGAAAGTTGGTGGAGGTCTATTTGCCGTAATATAAATTGTTCAAGAAACAGTTAAAATGTAGGGGCCAGAGTGATAGCACAGTGATAGGGCATTTGCTTTGTATGTGGCCCACCCAGGACCAACCCAGGTTCAATCCCCAGCATCCAATCTGGTTTTCCCTCCACCCGAATCTGCCAGGAACGACTTCTAAAAGCAGAGGCAGCAGTAACCACTGAGAACCACAGGGTGTGACCCCAAAACCACTCCACACTCAAAAGAATGAAAGAGACAGCTAAAATTCAGATCAAGTTTTAGAATTCTATGAATCCTATGAATCCACTTGGGTTATAAAAAGATTTTGTTTGTAAAATGAAAATTTCCAGATTATAATAAAATTATAATAAAATTTCCAGATAATAATAAAATTATTAGTGACGGTTATAGTGTGAGGAATGAAATGATGGTGTGTGTTACTTTACATTTTTCTATTTTGCTATGTTGTTGAAACTATTTTGGGGGGAGGTGGCACACCCAACAGCACTCAGGGGTTACTCCTGACTCTGCTCTCAGAAATCGCCTTTGGCAGGCTTGGGAGACTATATGACATGCCAGGAATGGAAGCCGGGTTAACGCCCTATCGCTGTGCTATCATTCATCCCCTTTCATCAAGAATTTTACAATGCTTCTAGGGTCCAATAATTTTATTTCAACCATACACTGAATTCAGATGACTCTCAGTATCTGAACTTTTTTGTTATCATATTTAATGGGTAATAGTAGAAAGAAAAAGCAATCCCATGTTTCAGCATGCATAGGAAGTAGCGATAAACTAAAAATGCAAAATGCAGAAGAGGGGGAAGGACTCATCTGGGGACCTGAGAGATAGCACCCC
>PVKC010003620.1:20000-38347 GCA_004027635.1 Crocidura indochinensis | reverse complement strand
TAAAGATTTACTGTCATCATAGGCGAGATTAAAGTGCACAGTGCTGACATTGATTTTTACCAAAAATTCACATTTTGGGAAAACTCATTCCAGGGGCGGCGGAGATATGATCAGCTTATTTGGAGAGGGATAATATGGAATCTTCTCTCGAATGAACTTTGAAAGAAGTAAATTGTAAATATTGATTTCTGAAATGAAGTGTCAATCTCGGTTGGTAAGATTATTCCTATCATCCTGTTCCGACGATGAATTCAAAAGTGCTGACAAAGTGGAGAGTATAGGATTTCTGTTAGGACCAGTCGACGGCCTCTCCTCGGCACCGCTTGGTAATAGTTGTTCAATTTTATCAGATAACAGCTGAGATCTCATCAGGACTGAAAAATGAAATGAACTGTGACTCCGAATCAGGATCCGGACTCTTATCCCAGACAAAAATCATCACACAGCAGCCAAGGGTTTTATATTATTGTAGGTCACTTCATTATCCGGAAGCCCCGGAGCTGAATTGCCCAGAACAGCCTGCCTTTCCCGGCTCACCCCGGGGTCAAGTCTGAGGGGCAGCTTGATGGGCTCCCAACTTGTTAAGGGTTATCCTATTACCACTTAAGAGCTATATTGAAAGATAGAAAATCTGCCCGCACTGATCCGCGGGCTTTCTTTTTTTTTTATTGTACATGGGTTATCCATTATTACTTGTTGTAGAATAAATATAATTCATCTTTTCCAGTAAATGTTAGAATTGACGGCTTCTGATTCATCCCTTCCTTCCATCACAAAGGACCACGAGGGGCTGCTGAAGGGGCTGTCATTCTGCCCGAGTGGGTCCTTTCTGCCACAGAAGCCTGAGATGGCAATCGAAGAGGCTTCTCTGAGCCTCACAAATATGATGGGCGGGTGGACGGGTGTATGTGGGGGGGGGGCGTGCTTGAGCTGGGGTGCTCAGCACGGGAGCAGGGAGGAGGCCTCAGCCCGGGCCAGAAAACAGTCTGCTGTGAGAGCCAAGTCCAGAAACTGATCCAATGGGAGCAGGAAGGCACCCCCTTCCCAGGTCAATAAAATCAAGACCACTAGCCCTACCTCCATGGCATCTTTCCTACCCCTGATTTTCTTGATTTTTTTTTTTTTTTGGTTTTTCAGGCCACACCTGTTTGATGCTCAGGGGTTACTCCTGGCTAAGCACTCAGAAATTGCCCCTGGCTTGGGATGCCAGGGGATCGAACCGTGGTCCTTCCTTGGCTAGCGCTTGCAAGGCAGACACCTTACCTCTAGCGCCACCTCACCGGCCCCTTGATTTTTTTTTTAATCATGCATCTTGGGAAGGTAGTTTCTCCTTCTCCCTAGGTGTGATTAGAAATACTTTAGAAAATTGTGTGTGTGTGTGGGGGGATGGTTTATGCATCTATCTTTGGTTTTATGCTGTTTTGTAGTTTGTGTTTGTTTGTGGAGTGAGTTTTGAGTCACATACAATGACATTGGCTGGAGGAAGGCTACTACTTTTGATTTGGTGCTCAGGGATCCTTCCAGTTGTATCTTGGGGAGAATGTAATGCCAGTGGTTGAACCTCAGGTCCAACCCCCCATGAAATGTGTGAGCTCCATAGGGCAGTTGACCGCCAAGTGACTTACCCTGTGTGCTGTGTAGTTTGGTGTTATTCCATAATGGGAGCCAGCATGTGTGCTATGGAAGGTGCAGGTTTTTCCTGACTGTCTGCAACCCCGACTGCATTCAGCAGTCTGTATCCTGGCTACAGACAAGGGAAGCTCAGGGACACTGCTGAAGAAAACACACGCAAGAACAAACTTGCTTCTAGAAAGGGAGCTCAGGGGTAGCGGGAGGGGCCAGAAAGAGAGAGCGGGAGGGGCCAGAGAGAGAGAGAGAGAGAGAGAGAGAGAGACAGAAGTGGGGCTTATAGATGTCACTTTGCTTCTGAGCTGACATCACATTTATTGCTTTTGTGGATATTAATATGCACCATACTAATATGCATTATACTTTACATAATTTTACATATTCATTTTGATGTATTAAAGACGTGAAGCACCATAAAAATGACAATGAAGACTCCTGCAATGTTCTTAATTGTCTTTAGTGTCTGAAAATTATGCATCAAATATAAAATTACTCTGCCGAATAAAATGGTATTTATGCCAAGACATAAGATGGCATGGAGACATCACCCACACAGCAGGGCCCCTGCCTGGGCCTTTCTGCATTGGTCTCAAGGTTGGTTTTCCTGCAGCAGGAAATGACCCTGAAGTGGCCCTCAGCACCCACTGTGGCTGCCCACATAGGCGCTTGTTAGAGTAAGTTGAGCTCTCTGCATCCATGGGCCCCAAACTCTGCAGATCCAGTTCCCTCCCTCAGCCCAACACCAGGGGCCTTTGGCCCCCAAGAAATTGTCCAAGAACACCTGGGATGCAGCTGAAGGAACAAGGATTGATTCGAGGGGGCAGGAGACAAGGGGGGTACACTCGGCTCAGTACATAAGGTGGGAATGGGGTCCCACTGGAAGCTGAGCAGATATACATACACATGCGTCGAGCACAGGTGAGCAGGGAATACATGTTCAAGGAGCACACATGTTCAGGGAACATACGTGTAGGGAACATATGTATTCAGAGAACACATGCAGGGAATATATGTGCAGGGAACACAGACTCAGGGAGCACGTGGGCAAAGAACATATGTGCAGGAAATGCATATGAGCAGAGAACATGTGTGCAAGTAATATACATGTATAGGGAACATGTGTGCAGGAATGCACAGTGGAGGGACTGTGTATCTGGGTCACATGTGCAGTGAACACTTGTGCAGGTGACACATGTGCAGACACACAGGGAACACATTGTGGAAAACACACAGTTCAGGGAGTACACGGGTTTAGGAATGTACATGTAGGGAATACGTGTGTACATGGAACATGTGTGCAGGGAACACACCTGTGGGGAATACATGTGTGCAGGAAGCACAAAGATGCAGCTGTTTCCTTTCTAACCCCACAACCAGGACACCAGAGAAGGGCAAATGTGCAGTTGGAGGGGCCAGCGGTGTTCCTGAAGCACACAGGGATTCACTTGCCTCCTGCAGGGGCTCTGTGCACATGTGTGAGCAGGACCCTTGACCATCTGGATTGGAACTCAGGTGAGCTATGTCCCTGGGACAGAAGTGCCCCTGAGAGATCAGGTGTTCCAAGAACTAATCCTAACAAACCCTGAAGCTGAGGAGAAGTAAGTTATTGGGACCCTGGACCGGTGCCAGGGGCTGGCTCTGCTCTTACTTCTGCAATATTTCTGTGTTTCCCTGTTGTCTCCAGGAAGTGGGTTTTCAGGAGACAGTACTGAGAGCCTGGTGAAAGGACTCTCCTTGGGGAACTGGAGCCTCCAGAGAATTGAAGGTGCTGACCCAGTGGGTGCTGGCATGAGAGGTGGTCCCAGGTCAGGCCAGCGGGACCCTCCTTCCCTTCTTGATGGTGGGGCTTTGACCCTATGCCAAGACCCTGCTGGGTGTATGATGTTCAAAAGAACACATTTATGCATCTGCATGAAGGGAGAGGGAACAGGGAGACACACAGTTGACTTCATCCTTAGACATGGCCAGGGCTGGGCTGCAGAGCCACATGGAAACATGTTGGAGGAGGCAAGAGAGATTGATTTGATTTAGGCGCAGGCATGGGTCCCTAAGCACCCACTATGGGGTCTGTGAGGAAGCCATGTCCCTACAGGCCAGGACCAACTTCTGTCCCATGAAAATCTAAAGGATGGCTAGTCACTGAAGGGTCATCTCAGAGCAAGTGTAAAGAACACATAGGACACAGATGAAGGAATTGGTAGATGTGTGTGCATGCATGTGTTCTCATGTACATGTGTGTAGTATGCGTGTGAGGTGTCAGAGAGAGGGACTGAAGATGATGACTATATTGATGGCTGCATGAATGGTTGGATGGAAAATATATGAGTGAATGGATGATGGATAGAGAGATGGAGAGATGGGGACAGGCACGTAGAGAGGAGAGGTGGCCCAAGTCATGTGCCACCCATCCAGAAGGACAGAGGATAGAGCTGTCCTGGCTCTGATACAGGCCTTGTACCTTGGAGCTGACCCATGCCGTGGTGTTGGAGTAATCAGATGCCATCCCACTCAGTCTACACCTTGTTACTCACTGATTGGACACCTTTGAATGTAGCAGCTCAGGTTGGTGTTTAGACTATTTGTTCTCCATCTCAGGGTGTGGTCTGGTTCTTCCTGATAAAAAATCCCGGGTCTCAAGAAAATGCTTTCTTGCATTTCTGGCTTTCCTCTGCTTAGCTGCCTGCTTCTTAGGAGTGGAAGGCTTGCATGTTGGAATTCCTGAACCCATTTCACCCCATTCAGTGTGTGTTGATCATTTCCTGCATGGGTGTTTGCTTCCAAACCCACATCTCTCCAGTGTCCTGGTTTTGGTGTGCAGGATTGATTCTTACCATGGCCCCTCCTCTCATGTCATATTTACTCCACTGCTGAGACTGAGTGGACTTGCCTCCTCTTCCAGGAAGACTGTCAGTGCCTGTTTCTAGGAAGTAGTGGCCTGGTGCCCTGATTCCCTACTCCTTCCCCTGCACCCTCTGTCCCACACCCTTTCTTCCTCAACCCTGCACCAGCCCTGAGCTCAATACCCTTTCCCCTGCACCCTTCTCTGCACTTCCTCTGCTTTCCATTTATTACCCCCACTCACCTCTGGGTAGCTCCCTTTGGACCAGAACCTTCCAGAAAAAGGATTCACACTTGAATGAGGAGAAACCCAGAGAAGACCCTGAGCCAGAGGAGAGGAGGAATCGTGAGTCCTCCAGGGCCTGTGGAGGAGCCGGACAGAACTCTGCACTGCTCTTGCAAGCCCTTCACTTCTCCTCTGCTCTAGTTGAACTGGGTGGACTGAGCCCACATCCCAAAGTGTGAATCCTTTGAGCATTGGAGAGCTGAGTCCCCTCCACCACCTTTGTGCAAGGCTCAGTGTACAGAATTCTGGGGTAGCTGACAGATATGGGTGGGGTGCTGCTTCTCTTTCACATCCTTCACTGGGATCCCTTCCTTTCTCCGGGAGATGCCACAAAGAGGCTCATTCCACATAAGGGGAACCAGGACCTAATACCTGGTTTATCGAATCCCTTATTTCGACTGGCTCTGGGACAACAGTGGCCAAGGTGCCAGCCTCTGAGCTGGTCACTAAGAACAGGGACATGCACAAGGTGGTATGTAGCCATGGTATGCAACCCTGTACCCCCAGGCTCAACTCAGGATGGAGACTGACCAATGTGGTCAGTTCATGGGCAGGTCAGGCAGTATCTCTGGGTGGCAGTGACAGGCCAATCAGGCCACCCTGACCCTACTGCACAAAGCCAGAGGGTGAAGTGTCTCAGTTGACCCATGACCCATTCAGGACAGAGCCAGAAGCCCTCCTCCTCCAAAGCCCTCTCTGACCTGTCCTGTCCTACTCTCTGAGGGGACATGGGTAGTCACTTGAGTCTTGGCCTTGACTAGGTGTGGCATGTGGGATGGGCTGGGCTGTCTCTTCAAGTGTCATCTGCTTTATGAACCTGATGGCATCCTCAGAGCCTGAACTGGACCTGCCTCTGGTTGGCTCCCTCCTGGCCCTTTTTCTCTAGGGCTGGATAAAGGCTGAGGTGACTCCAGCTCCCATCTGTTGGTCTCAGCAGCTGCTTTTCTGAGGATCCTAGAGTCCAGTGCTGAGACCACCCCATTCAAGCTTGGGAAGGTCAATGGTCACTCCAGGGAACTCTCAGGGACCTGATGCCTGTGGGATATCAATAGATGGACAGACAAATGGACACCACAGCTTTACCTGCCTGTGAAAAATGAATGGACAGACTGATGCCTGTGGGCTGAGCCAGGCCAGACTTCCCATGGTTCCTGGTGTCCAGACACCAAGGCTAAGCCAGTCAAGTTCCTAAAAGATCTCTATAGAGCAGCAGGAAGCCTATGACACCTGAAACCAACCCTTTGGGTTGTCTACAAATGTTGTCAGCATAGAGGCCTAAGGACTGAGTAGAGGCCTTGGCAAAGAGAACATGTAGGAACTGTTAGATTATACCATATTTTAAGAAAGATCATTCTGGTTCCATTATATGTTTGTTTACAACTTGGATTGACCCCAAAACAGAGATTGTCTGACTTGTAAACCTGGGTGGGACTGGTTCCGTATAGCCAGAGCTATCTGTCCTTATTGTCCCACCCAGGGGTGGTCTCTGTACTCAATCAAAAAAGGCAGTTCTGGCAGGCAGTTTGATGGAGCTATGAGGTAGAAGACTGCCAGACTACAAATGTTTCACCCTCAGCCTGGTTTAAATTATTTCATGCATGACCCTATTCAGACTCATTCACCTGGGGTTGGAGATATGGCCTATGGGTTGATTTTACACAGACCATGCATCTGTGTCTCCTGCCCCTCAGGTATTCTTTGCTCCCTGTTCTGCCCCCACAAGCCCCTCCTCCCAGGATGAGGGAATTCAGGCTGACCCTGGGGTTGGTGCATCAAACCCGGCTGGAATGACCCAAACCCGGCTGGAATGACCCCTCACATGGCCCTGTTTGCCCTGCTCAAGAGCCTGGATCCTTGCGTGTCCACGTCCTCCCTCTGCCTTCCTGACTCCTCTGGCCCAGCTAGGGGAGCCAGCCGGGGCCTCCCATGCTGACGAAGCTCTCACTTCCTTTGCCCAATTTTACAAACTGTTCAGCCGTGCCCTTATTCACTGTTTTCTTTTAATTACGTCTTCTTGTTAACCTCCGTGAGCTCTCCAAGTTACAGGCTGCCGTTGACACAGTATTAATTAAAGCATATAATTTATGACATCGGAGCTGGAAATTAATAAGTGACAAGACAATTACACGGTTTGCCTAATTGTCCTTCCGTAATATAAAGATTGACATTTGAAGCCGCATTAGAAGCTAAAAGCACTCAGAAGCTCACAATGGCTGTGGAAGTAATCACCAGAGAATGCAGAACTCGGGGGCCTGCAACAACTCACACACCCGGGTGGGAGGGAGGAGGAAGTAAGGGAGGAGGGAGGAAAGAGGGATGCGGGAGGAGGGAAGCCTTTTGCTGAATGTACTATGGAAAAAGTTCGTTCCCATCACTGAAAAGTAGTAGCTTAGATACTATTGAATTCTGCCGTGCAAAGCTGTGGTCCCTGAAACACAAAGCTTCTGATTGACCTTGGAGTTCTGGCTCCTCCTCTTTCTTTTCCTCTCTCTCTCTCCATCTCTCTCTCCCTCCATCCTTCTCTCTCCCCACCCACCCCCCAATTCCACCTTTCTCCCAGAAAGTTTGTGTGTGTGCATGGGAAGCCTCAATCCTGGCACATCCTATTTCTGCCAGCCCTGATCTGCCTTCAAGATGCTCCCAGGGATTTCCAAGTGAAGGATGAACAAACATGATTGGTCCCTGCTGCAGGTGGACTCTCCACCCACTTCGTGCAGTCGTTTCTTTTCTTGCTTTCTTTTCTTTATTTTTTCTCTTCTTCTCTTCTTTTCTTTTCTTTCATTAAATCACAGTGAGACACAGAGTTAAAAATCATTGATAGTTGAGTTTTTGGTTATACAATGCTCCAACACTAGTCCCTTCCCCAGTGTTCATTTCCCATCACCAATGTATTCAGTTTCCCTCCCATCATCCCACTTCTCTCTCTCTCTCTCTCTCTCTCTCTCTCTCTTTTCTCTCTCTATCATTTTCATCTTTCCTTTCATGAACTGTGTTCTGTAATACTGTTACTGAGGGGTATCATGCATACCACTTTATTTTCTTCCAATTCTCAGTTTACCTTGTCCAGAGTGATTATTTCCAATTGTTTTATTCATTTTCTTTTACTGTCCAAGTGGTTCCTTCTCTGTCTTCACTGCACTTCTCACCCATCACTTATATTGCCTTTGGATATTATTCTCATACTATGGATATTTCTTATATGCCACAGATGAGTGTGATTATTCTATGCCTGCTCCTCTCCATCTGACTCATTTCACTCAGCTTATTTTTCATGTTTATCCAAGTAAAGCACATTTCATGACTTCAGTTTTCCTAATAGCTGCATAGTATTCCATTGTGTAGATGGACCACAGTTATTTTTATTCACTCATCTCTGTTGCTATTAATGTCTTTCAAGTCTATTAGCAGTTACTTTTATGCATTTTTCTGGTCCCTCGTTGGGTACCTGTATATTTAGAAGTGTGAGTTCTTTCTAGTGTACATGCCCCTTGATACTACTATGACCACCCCAGCCTTTTCTAAAGGTGTTATTAGTTTGAAAGATTGTTTTCCAACCTTTGACTCTGAGTCTGAGTTTCCTCTGACTCAAATGTGTTCAAATGTGTTTTCTTTTTTTGTAGGCAATCGAATGTTACATTCCATTTTCTAATCCATTTTGCCACTCTGTGTTTCATAATTGGTTCATGTAATTCATTGACATTGAGAGATATTATTGCCATGGGTTCTGTTTCATCTTTCTGTAGAAATCTGTAGTATTTGTGGGTTTTGTCTTAAAGTAACCCCTTTAACTCTTCATGTCAGGAGATTTTGAGTTTGCAAAGTTCCTGAGCTGTTGTTTATCTGTGAAGTGGTGTATTGTTCCTTCAACTATGAGTGTGAGTCTGGTGGGACAAAGCATTCTTGGTGAGGTTTTCATTTCATTTACTTTTTTCACTCTATTCTAGCTTTTTGTTAGGGTCCTGGCTGTTCCCTTTGGTAAATATCCTGTAAATCTTAAGTATGTAATTAAGTACTGTAATCTTTGTATGTGATTTTCTTTTTTCATCTTGCTGATTTCTATATTCTATCTCTGACTATGGTTTTCATCATTGTTACTAGGATATGCCTTGAGGTGTGTTTATTTGGGTCTCTCTTTTTTTTTTTTTTTTTTTTTTTTTGGTTTTTGGGCCACACCCGGTGACGCTCAGGGGTAACTCCTGGCTATTTGCTCAGAAGTTGCTCCTGGCAGGCAGGGGGGACCATATGGGGAACCGGGGGATCGAACCGAGGTCCGTCCTAGGTTAGCACAGGCACCTTATCTCCAGCACCACCGCCCGGCCCCTATTTGGGTCTCTTTTAGCTGGTACTCTTTGGGCCTCAAGAATGTGGGTACATGTACTCTTCAATTCTGGGAACTTCTCAGCAATGATGTCTTTGACTATTGCTTCTTCATAGAGGTTTTATTCCTGGCTCTCTGGATTCTAGTGATTTTTAGGTTGTTTCTTTTGAATTTGTCTCAAGATTCTCTTATCATGTGTTAATTTATTTCAAGGCTTTTTCCCCCCATTTCCTGTTGTTTGTAGGTTTTCTGCACTTCATCTTCAGGCTCACTGATTTAGTTCTTAGTATTCTGGTGGTGAGGCCTACCAGTGCATTTTTCATTTTTATGCTTGGATCTCAGGTTCTGATCAGGATTTGATCACAATTTCTGATAAGAGAAATCTCTCTTCACAGGTTCTAATCATGGCTTCTGGTGAGTGAGATCAGTCTTCACAGGTTTTTTTTTCATGGTTCTGAGATGGGGATTCATCTCCTCAGGTTCTGGTCATGGGTGAGACAGATCTGTATGTACAGGATTTGTTCATGGGTTCTGGTGAGGGATATCCATTTCCTTAGGTTCTGGTCATGGTTCTGATGAAGGGATTCTCCTCTTCTCCCCCAAACTTGTCCCCTTGGATTCTCACTGTAAATTGTGAGCGCTGCTGGATTCTTGACATCTTTCCTATATCTCTCAGAGTTGTTTGATACACACTTGCTCTTCATGTTCAGATATATTCTTATTAACACCTAACAATTGTCCATCAAACTTATTTCATCTAAAATTTTAAAAGTACTAGAAAATGAGGGGCCAGGCGGTGGCACTGGAGGTAAGGTGCCTGCCTTGCCTGCACTAGCGTAGGACAGACCGCGGTTAGATTCCCCGGTTTCCCATATGGTCCCCCTAGCCAGGAGCCACTTCTGAGCACAGAGCCACGAGTAACCCCTGAGCGTCACCGGGTGTGGCCCAAAAACCAAAAAAGAAAAGAAAAAGTACTAGAAAATGGGGCCAGAGAGACAGCATGGAGGTAGGGCATTTGTCTTGCATGCAGAAATACAGTGGTTTGAATCCCAGCATCCCATATGGTCCCTGGAGCCGGGAGGAGAGATTTCTGAGCTTAGAGCCAGGAGTAACCCCTGAGCGCTGCTGGGTGTGACCCCCCCAAAAAAAGTACTAGAAAATATATAAAAATAATTTGGCACACTAATTCCTTGAGTCAATTTCCAAGACTCTTATTGGAAGTAGATTATTTTCAACATATTATAGTGCAAAAAGAATTTCCCTGATAACAGTGTGTTTGGGTTCAGCTAGAAAATTCAGTTAAGAATGGCCAAGTCTTGGAGTGATAGAGCAGGCAGTAGGGTGTCTACCTTGCACACACTAACCTAGGACAGATTGCATTTCAATTCCCCAGCATCCCATATGGTCCCCAAGCCAGGAGCAATTTCTGAACTCATAGCCAGGAGTAACCACTTAGCATCACGGGGTGTGGCCCAAAAAGAAAAAAAAAAGGAACGACCAGGTTATTGGGACTCTAATGCCTGAAGATGTGTGAACACACAGCCTTCATTCATTGGTTTAATCAATGCTGCAATGGTCATACATTATTCAGAATCATGTATCCACCGTGATGCATATATAAGGCAAACAGCGATAAGTCAGCTCTGACTTGGTCCCTGGAGCATAATCCTTCATATCCAGATTTAATCTTTATCTGGGGAATGTTGGAGAACTCACTTCACCTCAAGCAGGGTAGGCACTGATAGAATCAGTGCTCAAGTCCATCTGCTCTCTCTTGTGCAATGCTGAAACCAACAAAGAACGAGCCTTCAGGTTTTCTTCCTATTTCTACCTTGGATTTACTATACCCAGCAGTGCTCAGGCCTTCTTCCTGGCTCTGTGCTCAGGAGTACTCCAGGCCTTACTTTGGACATCATGTGGTGCCTGGGATGAAGTTTGGGTCTGTGACATACAAGGTTAGCCCCTGACATCTGCCACTATCCCACCTCTGTGGCCCTCCCAGGTTTCTAAAACATGTGACACTAGTTCAGAAGCTGTGTCCAGGGAATCATTTTTTTTTTTTCAAATTGATTCTGGGATCTGGAGCCATAGTACAGCAGGGAGGGTATTTGCCTTGATTGTGGCTCACCCAGGTTCAGTCCCCGACATTCCATATGATATCCTGAGCCTGCCAATGGTAATTTTTGAGCATAGAGCCAGAATTAAGATCTGAGCGCAATATTTTGTAGCCCAAAAACTGAAAACAAAAAATATCCTTGAGTCCCCCAAAACAAATGCTGGTTTTGTGTATTTTTCCAGTATTGAACAGTGTTCAGGTTCGAAGCAGACAGTCTGATTTGCTAAATCGAGCCTCTACCTGTCTCCTGGGCCTAAATTTAAAAAGAGCAAATTTGTGGTGCCGGGACCCCTGTGCCCTTCCTGCCCAGGTTCAAGCCTCCATGGAAAGTGCATTCCCTGCTGCTATAACATGGCGGTCAGCATCCCTCTCATCTGTGTGGACCCCTACGTGTCTCCAAGACAGCTCCAATGTGCCCAGGGCAGGCAGCAGCAACCTTGCTCTCTCCTTTTAGGCTCCAGGTTCTCAACAGCAGCTCAGGGCAGTGTGTGCTCTGGGCTCAAAAGCTCTTCCCTTCTATGTCCCATCAGCCAAGTGGTGTCTTCAGGGCACTTGCAGACAAATGCCCTCACTTCATTGGAATCCAAACTCTCTGTGTATGTTTGCAAGACGGTGTAGACCAGAGAAAGGTGGCTGGCATGGAACTACACAGCCTGGTGTGGGGGCCCTCCCTTGCTGTCCTGGAACCACACAACTCTATGTTCCACCAGAGACAGACTTGGGGACTCTCACACTGGCACATGTGACCCCAACACAAAAGAAGTCATTGAACTATTAGGTCTCCAGACATACTAATGCCAGCCCTAGGATGTGCCCAGTCCTTCTAAGTGGCCAACTTGCTTTTTTCGGGATGGAAACCCCAGTGAGTAGAGAGGGTCCCTGTACTCCCAGACCCTCGTCTGGTTGGACTTTCTGTCACTCAGAGCCCAGTTACCCTGTGAGAAGTTGAGGTACAAATTGTTCATCTTCATCCATTGTGAGGCAACTGCTGGCAATTCCAAGCTGCATTCATTGTCTCTCATCAAACCCCAGACCCCTGGAAGTGATGTCCCATCCTCTCCTCTGCCAGCCCTAGCCACTATCATTGCTTTATGTGGGCCTCTTCTCCCAGACAGGCCACATGAATGAATTTCACTAGAGAAGATTTTTTTTTAAATTTTTTTATTATGAGAACAGAGATGCAAAGAAAGAGGAAAGGGTAAAGTTACAGTGGAAGGACAATCACGCATAAACAGAATTCTCAGTTGTCCCATCGATGATATCTCAGTCTTGAACTTTCAGCAATGAACAAGAAAAACAAAACAGAAAAACAGAGCCCATGTACAATTACTTTGTCCCCCCAAATCTCCAGATTGTAGTACATACTATTTTTTAGCAGCACATAATATAATCTAAAGACATAAGACTTAGGTTACAACTTAAACATTGAAGGCAAAGTACATTTTTATATATTCATGCATAAGTATATCAGTTTAATTTAACCTCAAAAGTTTCAGTGGTTTGTTTTTCTTAAGGGTTAGTCAGGGGAATAGAGTAAAAAACGGTGTTAGAGTGGCATTTGTTTGCATAGGCCCACCAAAATATGAGGGACCTGGAAAAAAAGGGAAAAGAAAAAAACACCTTGGAGAGAAGATTTTATGCATGTGGATTTTTCTTTTTTGGTTTTGGGGACATACCTACTGTTCTCAGGACTTACCTCTGGCTCTGTGCTTAGGGCTCACTCCTGGAGGTGCTCAGGAACACTTGAAGTGCCGGGTATCAAACTCCGGTTATCTGCATAGTAGGCAGACATCCTACTCACTGTGCTATCATTCCAGGCTCCATGTTCAAATTCTTCCCCTGACATGACAATGTCTGGGTGCATCTGTGTTGTGGCATGTTTCAGCATGATGGGTGCCTACCTTCCCTCAGGGTTGGAGTTTCAGTTGCTGGCTTCTTTTTTTTCTGTTGTGTATAGGTCATTCTGAATATCTGTGAAAACTCTTCACGAGAGCATCTTTTCAACTCCCTGGGGGGCAGTTAGTTCCCTAGAGCAGAGCCTCTAAGCTACAGGCCAGTTCCCACTGGCTCCTTTGAGAAGCGCCCAGAGGTCTCCACAGTGGATCAACCATCTAGTGTCCCTGCACTCCACCCGGGAAGGCTCCACCTTTTCCACTGCCCCACCAGCATGGCTGCTTTCCTGCGTTTTGAATTCTAGTCACCCCCGTTGGTACGATGACATCTAATTGTTGCTTGGATCTGCATTTCCTAATGATGAATGCTGATGAGCATCTTTTGATGTGTTTTGGCCATTAGTGTAATTTCTTTAGAGAAATGTCTGAGGCCTCTGCTTTTAAATTGGATTGTTTATTTGTGTGTGTGTGTGTGTGTGTGTGTGTGAACTAGAAGAGGATTTTATTTTACATACTAGATTCTCACAAAGATGTCATTTAAAAGTACTTCCCCCATACTATTATCTGTTCACTTTTTTGACAAAGAGTTTGGGGATGTGCAAATAATTTTAGCTTTTATGAAGTCTAATATCCCTGTTTTTTTTTTTTTTTTGGTTACATTGCTTTATAGGACCCTATTTACCTAAGAGACTGGTTACCAAATGCAACACACATATGTTGTCCAATATTTTGTTTCAATTTGTAAGTGTTGGCCCTTATGGCTGATGTTTGATTCTTTTGAGGTGTCTGCTATGGTGTGAGGGAGAGATTCGTATTTGTCCTCTTATGAGTAGATGTTCACTTTTTTTTTTAATTTTGGTTTTTGGGTCACACCAGGCAACACTCAGGGGTTACTCCTGGCAGGCTTGGGGGACCATATGGGATGCCATGATTTGAACCACAATCCTTCTGCAGGCAAGGCAAACCCCCTACCTCCTTTGTTGAGTGGTCTGGTAGAATAAAACCTGAATTTTTAAAAATATGAATAATATATTTGAAGCTGAAGTTCTTGCTAAACTCATTTCTGGCTCTAATGCCATTGTGGATTCATTGAGATCTTTCACATGAAAGATGTAAGTCACATTTGCAAATCACACAGATTGCACAATTCTTTTACAACAAGAATATCTTAATTTACACCCTCTTTTCCTACTCTTTCCTGCTGGAGCCTAGAGCTCAAAATAGAACTTCAGGACATTCCTCACAATGCTCACCCTGAGAAGATGCCAGACTTTTACGCAACAAGGGTGCACCTTGGAATATCCAGGATGAAACTGAGAAATTTGTTTCTTTGCTCCCACACCTAATGTTTATTTCTTGCCCCCCCTTTCTACGGTTGGTGACCCTCTGAACACAGTAATCACTTGTATCCACACTGACAACAATGTAAAATTTAAGGGACACCAGAAAAAAAGACGAGCTAATATTTAAAGCAAGAAATAAAATAAGACAGCCATAATGCAGGAAAGGAGGTTGTTTTAAAGTACATAAAGCCACTGCCTCCTGCCCTGGGTTGAGTATTATTTTATTCTCAAAAAAAAAAAAGCCTGTCTGGGGGACATGGCACTGCTCCTTGTGTCTCTGGAGACCTGGGAAAGCTGGACACTCTGTATCCAGCAGGACTGGGCTCTGCCCAGCAGGGCATGGGCCAGGACAGGGACTCAGGGATGCTCCAGGTTTGAGAGTCCGAACTGGGACTGGAACATACTGTGGAGGGAGGAGCCAGGGAGGCAGTAGGAGGGAGGCGGGGCTGGGGATGAGTTGGTGACTGAAGGTTCTGGGTGCTGATGGGACATGAGGAGTCAGTGTTCCCTCTGCTCCTGCAGCTCTTGCTGTCTTATAGAAGACCATGCCCAAATGCTTGTTCTAATGAGGGGACCTGGTTTCCTGTCCTGTGCATCAAGAAGGACTCTTGCCCAGACTGGCAGTGACCCTGTATTCAGGCTCAGAGAGCTGAGCCAGGTTGAGTCTCAGGGAGATGAGTAGGTAGAAGTTCCTGGGGACTAGCTCCCTGGGAACCTCAGCCTCTTGGTGCTTCTCAGACCGACCAGATTGGATGTTGCCCTTTCCTCACTTGGGAAGGAGAGGTCAGACTCTCCACTACCTGACAGTCTGGGACTCAAACCCTTTGCATGAGAGGCTGCAGGATGGTCACCCCAAAGCTCTTTTTCTGGAAGCTCCTGCCTGCAGAAGCCTATATTTCCTCAGTGTGTCATGTCCTCCTTGCATAGTGACAGGAACCAGCAGATGCACGGCCTGAGTCACCAATAGCAGGGATCTACCAATCTGGGTGGGGACCCCTCAAAATCTGTCTCCAACCTGTAAATGCTGACACATTTGCTGCCAGCATGTGCCCCTCCTGCCATTTCTGCAGGAACAGCCACCCAAATCCAGAGAATGGCTCCACCGAGTCACTTGTGCACCTGTACCCACAGCCACAGGATCACAATAACCCTCTGAGTGGCACTTGTTAGGGATACTAGGAGGTGATGGATGCTCAGTCCTGACTGGCCTTGCTGAGGTGGTCCCTCAGCCGTTCACATCCATGGCTGTCAGCTTTATTTACAGTTGTGTCCCCAAGGTGAGATGGGTCCCAAAGGGCAGTGGATGGGGGAAAAAATAGTTTCAGCACCATGAGCAGAGACATCTGGTGGGGACAAAGGAGTTAGCACTGCTCTGAGGCCTCCTTTCCTCCTTCATCCTCTGTATGGAGAGTTGCTCATCTGTGAGGACATAAAGCATGTGGGAGGTCACAGAGCACCTATGTTGACATGGAGCACCTGTGAAAATACATGAGCACTGTAAATACAAGGAGCACTGTGAGGACATGGAGCACCTGTGAAAACCTGTTTCATCAGTTTGGCCACAGCCCCCACCTGACACATTATGCAGTCCTGAGATAGAACAACACAGTGGCTAGGGCTGAAAGTGTGTCCATCTGCCCTCCTGGACCTGCTCTGGTGCTTCCGGGGAGGAACAACTGTTGGGGTATAGGGCACACAGTTCTCAAGACCTCGGCAAGTACCTGCAGCTATGACTGTGGCTGTGTCAGTCCATGCCCATGCTGGGCAGGTCCTGAGAGCCCTGCTTGGAGCCACCTCCAACTGCCATAGGCAACTTGTCATCCCGGGAAAGGGGAGCTGCACACACTGGAGAGAACAGTGGACAGGGCAGTGGGTACAACAGTGGGGAGGGCGATGGGCAGAATAGTGGCAGGAAGCTCCAGCTCCCTCCTGCAGCTGCAGGTTGGGTCCTGCCTGTGTGCTCAGCAGTGCCCAGGGAAGGTGGCTAGTCCAGGCCAACTACTAACAGTAATACTTACAGTAGCACCACTGTTCCCAAGTGGGATGAGCACAGACCAGGGAAGCGCCTTGTGGAGCAGACAGTCTGGCCTATGTGGAGTCTGCCTGAGTTTTAGTCTAGCCTCTCCAGAGACTGAGCTGTGCTCCAGACCTGTGAGAGACAAGAGAACCTGGGTGTGACGGATGTGCGTGAGTGTGCCCAGGCTGATGGCATCTCTGGGTCGGTTGACATTGGAATGTGCTTGAGTGTGCCCTGAATATCCACAAACTTGCCTAAGTGTGTTCTGAGTGTGCCTGAATATGCCCACACTGACGACATCTGTGGGTCATCTGTGTTTGTTTTTGGGTCACACTCGACAGTGTGCAGAAGTTATTCCTCACAGAAATTACTCTTGGAACCCAACTATAAACATCTTTGTAATCATGGTGCTTAAATATATATGCTATTTAAAAAAATGAAATTACTCATAATGGGCTCAGGGGCATATGGGATGCTGGAAATTGAGCCTAGGTTAGCCACATGCAAGTCAAATGCCCTACCTGCTGTGCTATTTCTCTTGCCCCATGGGATTACTCATTTCTTACATATCCTCCTTCTCCTCCTCTTACTCTTTGCAGATCTCAGGGCCATTTTAGGGCCTAGTCATTAGCCCAAGACTGAGTCCTTGTAGGATGCATCTCCTGTTCCTCTGGGCTGTAGAATCTCTGTCTGGGACCTGCCCTCAAGCTAATCGCTATTTTCAGATGATTGGGGACTTCTGTGAGATACCCTGGGGTCTTCCATCATGCAGGAGGCAGAAAGAATTTAGTGGCTTCTGTGTGGGACCAGCACACCTCGCAGGACCCATTGTCACTGTGTTTTGAAGCCTGGAGTCCTACGGGAGCAGTGGTTTGTGTGTGTGGACAGTGTCTCCAACCCTGCTGTTGATCCGTTACCTGTCCTAGATATAGGATTGTGATGATGTAGTTCATGATTTCAGTGTAGGCCTCCGTGGTGACTTGCCAAAATGCTCATGGGTCAGAGCTGTCACCATCTCCCCATCAACACTCTCGGTGCCCGCATCAACGGCAGGCACTAGTCTGGGTTTTTAACTACCGGCATATTTCCTATAAGTTAAAATACTAGATTCTAGTGCAGTTGGGTGATAGAGCCATGGAGCAGGAAGAGGAAGAAGAGGAGAATAAGGTCCTTGAGTCTTGTGTCTGTCCTTATGGTCTTCAGGGCAGCAGAGCCAGGGCCTGAATATGGAGCCAAAGAACAGCCCCATGGAACAAAGGTCACTCTGGTCAGAACCAAGGCACAGCTCATGGGACAAGACAGCTCTGGCACCATGTCTAGTCCTGAGAGCACGACAGTACTGGGCACAGCCAGCATTGGCATCACATCTAGTATGGGGGCAATGTCCAATACTGGTATCATGGCCAGTAACCACTACTACGAGCTCTCAATACTGCCAGTACCTGTCATGGCCAGCACCCACCATGACAATCACCCACTAAGGTCAACATCCATCACAGTCAGCTCCTCAGCAGCACGAGACCATCCTGGGAGGGCCTGTGCTTGCTGGCCCTGCTGGGTATACCAGGTTAACTGGGGGAGGCAGAATGACCTTAGTGTCCAGTCCATCATGACCTTAGTGCCCAAACATTAGTACAACCAAGAAAGCATAGACCGGAGGCTACTACAATATCAGAGGGTCATTTTCCTGAGCCTGCTGCACCAGATGGAGAGAGCAGTAGGATCAGGTGGGCACAGAGAAGATAGGAGGGTGGGGGACTGGCCCCCGGAGCTGAACTCCTGTGATTTCAAAGGACAGTAAAAATGAAGACAGGGGCTTGAAAGATAGCATGGAGGTAGAGCATTGCCTTGTATGCAGAAGGACGATGGTTCGAATCTCGGCATCCCATATGGTCCCCCCCCGAGTCT